>JAFELO010000650.1:766849-784166 GCA_017140195.1 Eumaeus atala | reverse complement strand
ATTCACCATTCACCATCAACACTGTCAGCTCTTATCGGCCCACTGCTGGATATAGGTCCCTCTCAATGAACGCCAAGGCGACTGATGTCCTGCCACTGCATCCATCCCGGGCTTGCTACTGCATGGACATCGTCTTCCCAACTGGTGAATGGTCAACGATCACATGGTTTTCATAAACGGGGCCTCCACTTCAGGACCTTATGGGCCCATCTGCCATCTGTTCTTTTGAGTGTGTGTACAGGACAATGCCACTTCAGCGAGCTTACTCGTCGCGTGATATCGGATACTTTAGTTCTCTGCCTTAGGACTTCGTTACGAATTCTATAGGACAGAGAAAATCGATAACCCGTTGGCTACCGCAAACTTGCGGACTAGTCCTAAATTAAGAGGCCATGTTTCGGCCCGTAGGTCACCACGGGGAGAACGCATTGGTTGAAGACTCTTGTTTTGAAGCTCTGCGGTACAGGCCTCTTTTCCCTCCAATGGACGACATCAGTAGAATACGACTGTTGTGTGCATATATTTGTACCGACGTAACAATTTAGAACTTATTGGAATAAAATAGTAGAAGTGAAATAAGGACTTTTAATCGCTGGCTACCACCTGTAAAGAAGCAGTGATTCGCCTGATGATAACATTTCTTTCATAATCATCACCATCATCATATCATAAAATAATATCCCTGCTTGTTGATGGTTTTACTTTAATTTTGATGTAAGTATGCATTAATAATAATAATATCGATCATATAAACAATGTAGATCGAATTGCTGTAGAGATCCAATTAGTTAATAATTTTATTTAAATTATTTCTTTGGGGCTCACAAGGCGAAGCAGAAAAAGGAGCGGAAAAGAATCCATATATTTTTGAAACAAGTTTTGTAGTATACATAACACATGATGTTCATTTAAATTAGATAAATTAGATGAAAATTATTATTTTTTATGGTGGGACCTACTACTGGTTGGCGGCTCTTGTCCAGCCTCAACAGTTCGACTGACTAGCGAAGACTTTTGTGTATTCAGGCTTAGGGAGACGATAGGGAGACAGAACCCCCCTCTATTAACGCAGATGGGAAGAGATATACCGGGTTGATTGTGAACACTTTACACTGTTACTCTATAGTAACTATTTTTGGGAGAGAAAAGGGGGAAGCGGTCCCCCTCTCCACTCTAGTGGGACGGCGCGCGCACGATGCCGTTTAAATTGCGGTGTCGTGGATAAGGGTAATTATGCTCGTTTAATGTTTGGCTTATCTGAGGCGGCCGGCCTCCTCATCCCCCCCTCTGACTAGAGGGGTTGTTTTTTGCTACAAACCAGCAAAAAGCCGTATTCATGATTTATTTATTATTATTAGAGCTCTCTATTTTCGTGTTATTTTATCTCTATAAATCTAAGCTCTCAACTTACGGTTTCGAACCCGGGCTCGTTTCCGTAAGTGGTATGTGAGTTTGTCATTCTTTCATGCCTATGCGATATAACTGTGTCACTATATGTAAGGTTTCATCGCTCGACCGGTACGAGCGGTGTATATGGCATTGGTTCTAGCAAGCAAACAATCAAATTTTTTCTCTTTATAATATTATTATATACTATTACTTTCGTTTTTCCTGTACGACAGTGGCACTCTTACTGATAAGCCAGAGTTAAAACCAGCCATCGACCACTCTTAATTACCACATTGTAATCAAATGTATAGTAATATTTTTAATTATAACACAATTGAATCAAACTAATTATATGTAATCATATACTGATAGATATTTGCTATAGATGCGACTGGGACTTGTGGATTGTGGTCAAACCTGCGGCGTGATGAATGATTGCGTCACATTCCACTGCGAGAAGCGCGGTTCGCCACTTGTGGTGTAGTGATGTCTTAAGTTTGTGCTAATGTCACTCGTTACAATAAAACTACTATCACGGAATTTATCTCGATTAATTTCATTATTTAACTATTCCGACGTTTCAAAAGCTTTACTGCAACCATGGTCACGCGTGGACAGAGATTACCGATAGGACATCGGTATATGATATTAACAATTATTAGAAGTACCTGAAGAATTATGATTATTTAGTTGTTCCGATGTACGCAAACATTACTTATTATACGAGGGTGGATTGAAAAGTATTCAGCCTAACACAAGTTCATTCAATTCTGAAAATCAAATCTAACCACATAATTTGGTCCGTGCAATTGGCTTGTCAGACAATGCGTGTTTGTCGATCCGATTGATAGTCCATAATCGTCTTTGACAAGCCAACCACGCAAATTACACGTTACGTGTGTTGAAAAAAGTCTTGCTTGTAGTCGAGTTTGAAGAGCATGTTTGTGTCATAAAATATAATATAGCCGGACCAATTATATTTAAAATCTATACAGTAAAATATATACTTAATATCATAATTTGTAGCAACACTAAATATAATACAGTGTTCCATTGTTAATTATGCGTGTCCGAAAGGCAGCATTTATCACTAGACATTTTTAATTTACGATTGTCAATAACTTTTTTTTTAAAGAAATATCCGCGAGGTTGATCAAACGCGTTCAACAAGCAAAAATTATGATGTGCGGCGTGCTTTATATCATATCACTAAACAAGCGAATAAAAGCCTGACCTGCCAATAATAAACAAAAATAAACACTTTTCACTCTTCTAAAGTTAAATGTTCACAACATGAAACAGTCGACAATAAATACTGCGGCGGTATTTTTATATTAATTATTTCCTACTTTTACTTTTTTTGTTTCATCTGCGAATTGTCTCGGAATTAAGACATTTTCTGGAACATCTAAATTGGGTCGCAGTTGGCTACGTAGCGAGACAAAGAGTAGAAAAAACTAGCGGTGCCCTGCCCTCAGTATAAAATCAAGCCCTATTTTGCATTCAAGATATTGTTTTTTTTTTATATTATACCTAATAATAGAGTACTTTACCAAATTTCAATCAAATCGTTTTAATAGCTTTTGCGTAAATATATAACAAACATACATACATACCTTCACATTTATATTATTAGTGAGTATGTATTTGAAATGTAAATAATACGTGTCAGGAGTTGTCTTCGTTGCACTCGTTGACTTGGAAATATTCTAAGATTCTTCTGTATCGAACTCGCTGAAGGATTTGCGTGTTAATGCGCATCGAAAGGTTAAAGAGTTTCATGTAATTATTTACTTATCATATAATAATAAAGTATTGTGATAGCTTTCCATTTTATTTTTTCAAAGTTTTTTGCATTTATATGAAAAGTTATAGGTAGGTCTACTTTCATCATCATCATCAACATTATCAGCCCTTATCGGTCCACTGCTGGACATAGGCCTCTTCCAATGTACACCAAGACGACCAATCTCCTGCTACTCGCATCCATTCCGGACCGGCTACTACACGGAGATCGTCTTCCCACCTGGTGAACGGTCAACCAACACTTCGTTTTCCTAGACGCGGCCTCCACTCCACATCCTTACTGACCCATCTGTGATCTGTTTTTCTGAATGTGTGACCAGCCCATTGCCATTTTAGTGAGCCTAATCGTCGCGTGATATCGGATACTTTAGTTCTCTGCCTTATAACTTCGTTACCAATTCTGTCGGACAGAGAAATACCCAACATAGCACGTTCAATAGCCCGTTGAGGTAGCGTCAAGTCCACTTTAGATATGTATAAATGGGTGGACGATTATTACGCTATAATCAATCAAAGTTATTTATATAATATAAAATAATACATCCTCCCTAGACGTACCGATGGAATTACTGGAAACAGTATTGTCTTATTTATATAGTGCCCTCAGCCCTTTCAAAGAACGCCATCAATTAAATCCACATCCCTTTTAACACACTCCAAAAACGGAGCATCCGCAGTATCTTATCCTACCATTATATCATCATTTTATCATCTGTATCAATCGACATTTTTTATTTGTAATAATTAAATAAAATGTTATATTACTATTGTCAATAAGGTGGTACCGAATAAGAAATTACATGCTTTTTTTTGAAAGTGCTTTTGTAAATCATTTGCTATATTCATGGAATATTATTTAAGTTCCACAACGCGTCTGGCACTTGTTCAAGTAACACAACAGGCAAAAATCTTTTACACGCACTGTATACATGCAAATGAAAACCGCTCGGTAAATTATGTAACAAGTAGTTTTAATGTGACTATGCACTGATTATTTTTCGCATTAAAAATGCATATTCATTTGAGCAAACCTCACTATGTCGTTTATTTATACAATTTTTTTTGCACGAAAAAAAATAGCATTTTGTGAACACCATACACATAACACATGACTATTTCTACCTAACATAATTCGTTAATCGTTTACATAATCTCTTGTTTTAGTATTTCAGAATCCTTTCATTCAAGTTGTCCAACAAAATAACTGCGCCATTTTCTAATTAATTTACACCCT
Organism: Eumaeus atala; assembly: GCA_017140195.1. NCBI lineage: Eukaryota > Metazoa > Arthropoda > Insecta > Lepidoptera > Lycaenidae > Eumaeus > Eumaeus atala. Next base: position 779,737 of record JAFELO010000650.1, on the reverse strand, counting down.
CCCTGTATCTCATACAGTGCCGTTCAGTTAGAAATATAGAAATATACGTTCATAAATACACAAAATACACAAACACACCCGAAAAATGCAGTGGATTAAAAATAATATAGCTACACATTTTAGACTAGACAATATAAGTAATTCTAACTTACAATCCAGCTTGTTGGTGAAAATACGACCGGACACTCAAATTGTATGTAAAAACTGTGGTAAGCCACAGTTATGAAATAAAAACAGAGTTTGATACAAAAAACTTTTCAGACATCGAAGCCATACATTATGGTGAACGTGTTGACAGTCTTCACATAGATACGGGTATTTGCAAGTCATTGCGGATCAGTGCTTTGGGTATAAGTCAATAGCATATCGGACCTTTTCCAGTCGATGAATACCAATCCAAATTGCTACAAAGTATGAGAACATTTGTTTTTTATATTAACGTGGGAAAAACGAACAGTCAGAACTTTTTGATAACTACCGACCGCATTACACTTGTTTTCTCCTCCAGAGGTCTACCGACCCCTAAAAGGCCACCGGCTACTCATAAACCATCACTTTACTGCGGTATCATGTGAGCGAGGGACACCTTTCCGTTCGTGCCATCATAATTCAGTGTCACCTCTTACCAATACGTACTAAGAGCACAATGAAATTAAAGACCGTTCATACGTAACATGTATTAATGTGGAAGAGCATTTCAACGAGTGCGTCTAAACTTGTATCATATTCATCGACAATAGTTCACACACAAATTAGGAACTACTCATAGTCCAGAATTCAACAGGCGCGGAAGAGGTTTCTTACCCCAATCCCAGCGCCGTGTTATCGGCCTGCGGTAACTGCCGTCCCGCCAATTAGAGTTTACTGCCCTCGGGGTCTAGTAACAGAGTCAAGAGACTCAGGTATCCAGCGAACCATGAAAATGCATAGTTCTAAGCTTTACTCCTTTAAAAACCTATACAATTTCTCTCCTTAAAAAAGGGTTTTTTGTAAGTATATTTCGCGATCAGGTCGCCTTTTTATCCTTTTTTGTTTGCTAAAGCTTTAATCCGGAGAAATCTAGTTCCCTCAAATATATAAAGTTTATAATGTAATATTAATATTTTCACATGAATGAACTCATATCATATCGGAGGTACATCTCTTGAATGTATTGGGAGTTCATTCTATGCAATTTGCCAATGGGAATGTATTGAACACTTTGGCTTATATTCTTTCAGACTGACAGTAACACTAATTGTAGTATTGCAAATGTAATTGATAATTTAAATTTTAAATTATATTTTGTCGCTTCTTTCTTCAGATACAGCAACACATGTAGTCCTTTTATCATACCGGTATCGTATAAGACGTTACGGCGCTTATACGTTAATATAACATTGTTAGTGGTGTTGAGTCTCAAATCCTTTGTGATAAATATATAATCCACGAGTGTAGTCGCGGGATATATTGCTGTATTGGGTTTAAAATAAGGTACATCCAATACAGGTTGCTCGATAAATCTAATAGCAGAAGTCTTGATTATATCAAGAATTCCTATTTTTATTCCATGAGAGCCTATTTTGAGGTTATCTAATTTAATTAAGACAAGAGTTGTTTCTTTTGGCAAAAAACAATCAGTTTCTTGGATAAATTTTCTAGCGATGGTTTCTTTTGGGAACACACTCTTGCACAAAATAAAGAACTACCTGAGGGTCCCAGACATAGGCATATTTTGGAGAGGCAGGTCTTAATTTGTAAACGCCTTTGAGAAGTCTTTTAACTTGAACACCACAAGTAAACTTACTACCTAATTACAATGAAAGGGCGGAACGGTGATTATTTAAAGACCCGTAAGACGCTCATTTGTAAAATCGGGATCGGGTGTTCCTGTAGCTGAGAACGCAATCCTGGATAAATTGGCGTATTGGGTGGTTCCTGAAAGAAAATGAAGGAGTTTTAAATCTGGGTTAAATAAAGTGATATCTCCCTAGACCATTTGCTTTAGTAATGGAGACCAGGGTTGTGATGACCAATACGGAGATACTAGTATGCCCCTGACTTTATCATGACAAATCTTCTGTAAGCATTTCAGTAACAATGGAAATAGAGGCAATGCGTAAAATAATATGGTTTCCTATTTTAGGCGAATGCGTATACTTAAGTGCGTCCGGGTTCTGCTTCCATGAAGCATAAGTAGAACATTTCGCGCGAGCAGCAAGAAGGTATATATCTGCTTTACCGATAGAGTTTACAATTAATTGAAACTGAATCGGAGAGCTGCCACACAATGTCTGGATTTATTCTCCTAGTCTCGTTGTCAGCCTCTGTATTATCTTTGGTAATAATGAACTTTCTATTTTTCTCCTCGCACCACTAACATATACTTCTAGTTAAGTAATTTAAGTGGGAAAATTGGACTCCACCCATTCGATTAACATAGCTAAGGTCTGTTTTGTTCTCAATGCGCATTAAAATATTGCAATTACGTTTGTTCCGGGCAAAGTATTTAAGGCCAAAAAATACAGCTTAGTAATTCTTAGTAATTAATGAGATATTTAAGCTCACTGCAAGCTTAGCCACCCTCTGCACTACTATTGTTACAATAGGTACCCTAACCAGTATTAGATGCACCTGTAAAAAATTCTAAGCCGTAACTTGCAGTAATGAAATTTCAGTTCGGTAAAATATCTCGAGATGGCCTAATTTTTTTTTTTCTGTAATTATGATGTGTGTAGGGCAAGATACTTTTGTCTCTCCATTTCCTTAGTGTAAACTCAAATATATTTCAAGACAGAATAGGCGTACAGGACATAGGCCTAGACAGGAATTAAGGCCGACAATTAGATGCGCAAACTCTTTTATAGTACAAATAGGTAGACTTTTTTTTTTAAATTGTAAAGTCCTATCACGCTTATCCACCGAAACCATAACGGCATGTCTTAAGTGTTATACATAAATCCGAAGAATTTGCAACACTGTAAAGGTTGTAAAGTAATATTGTTATAATTAATAACGAAACCTAGACAGTTTAATAGTTTCATTAATATTATCTAAGCATATACTATAAGTGTCGCCTACACATAATATGTCATCTAATTACAATACATTTTTAAATCCGCGGCGTTTTAAATAAGTAACTACTTCTCTTATGATTTTTGTTAAAGTCCGAGGAACAGAGGACAAACCGTATGGCATCGACAGGCCTTCGCGAGGTACAATGCTTTGTACTATTTCGTAAGTTAAAGGGAATTTCATAGCAGTTACGTATACAATTGAATACTATATGATTTTTTGTTATACGTCGCCAACATGTGTAACAACGATGCAGACGACCGGCATGTATCTGTGCTAGGGGCATTTCTTGGCACGCCGGTGGCTTGCTGAATTCGACGCCCGTGACGGCGCTGCTGGTGGTGAGAGGTTGCGGCGGTATTGGTTCGATGTCTGTTTTTGGTAGAAACACGCCCCCCCCCCCTTCTCGACGACGGGTAGCGAGGAAGGCCCTGCAAGTTTCCCTGGTTCACCCTTGTGATAAGACGTAGAAGCCGTTGGAACCGGTAGCCGGGGCGTGACTTTTTTAATCTGCAATCACTGTGTCTCGATTGCCTGTGAGGCCTTAAATTTGTCAGATAAATTAGTTCCGAAGACTGATTAGTCTCTGTCCTGATCGTTTTCATCAGTGACAGGAAAGTTCTGTCCAGTCCCGGAGTTCTTAATTTTCTCCTTACTTGTATCTCGGTAAAATTAAGATCTGAGTGAATTATTTTACATTCAGATAATTTTCTTATAGCGTTTACTCTGTCCTCCTTTGTAGGAAGCAGGGCCATAGCTCCATTTATGGCTGTTATACCAGGGCCAAGTTGATCTTGCAATCTCGGACACAGTTGAGAAAATCTAGTCATTTATAGATGTTTTTAACAAGCGACAGTTGTCGGGAAACGAATGTAACTTTTAAAGTTTACCTTTATTCACCTGTTGCATGCCCTTTCTCAATATAGGCGTCATAAGTCAGGCCCATAGACCGGAGCTTCGTCCGTAGTTTGGCCCAAGACGTCTAAAAACTTCCGTAGAATAGCCGCGTCATCCGTATCGATGTCTGACGCCGGCTGTTCTGGAGGCGGCATGGTGCTCACATTTGGACTCCACTGGCAGCGAGAGTGTGGGCGAAGCCGGTGGCGACAGCCGCGGTGACGCTAGCGAAACTTCTCCATTTTCTTCTAGTGATCCGTCGTTAGACGGATCTTTTTAATATCCGTTAGGATATAAAAAAAATATATTGTATACTTTACAAGTAAAACATTTTTAACCATCTCGTTAACCCGCAGTGGTTAACTGCGGGTTAACACGATTGTTAAAAATGTTATATATATTACCTGTTTGTACTATAAAAGAGTTTGCGCATCTAATTGGCGGTTTTACCTCAGTCTGTCCTATCTTGAAATATAGTTGAGTTTACACATAGAAAATGGAAAGACAAAAGTATCTTGCCCTACACACATCATAATTACAGCAGAAAATTTTGGCCATCTCGAGATATTTTACCGGACTAAACATGGTGGTTAAAAAGTAATAGATATTCTTACTGATGCATCTAATTCGGGTTAGGTTGCCTATTGTAACAATAGTCGTGCAAAGGGTGGCTGGACTCACAGTGAGTTTAAACATCACATTAATTACTTAGAATTACTAGCTGTATTTTTTAGTCTTAAATGCTTTGCACAGGATGAACGTAATTGCAATTATTTAATGCGCGTTGACAATACAACGGCCCTTAGCTACATCAATCGAATGGGTGGAGTCCAATTACCATTTAATGACTTACCTAGAAGTATATGGTAGTGTTGCGAGGAGAAAAACAAAAAGTACATTAATACCAAGAATAATTACATATCATTGATGTTCTTCAATATAATGTTACGTTATTGTATAAGTAGCTTAATTAGAAAAACAAGATTCTTGCACCGTTTATTCACAATGAAAACATTCCAAGCAATCAAATCCACAGCTTTTCATCTGCTTTATTAAAGCCTTTTCTGGAATTCTGAGAATTGGCGAGGAGTGGAAATGGAAATCGTTGAATCTTAATTGATTATATCGTTCAGGACGGAGCTTAAGTAAAAACTATTCCATTCAATGAATCGTTCCAGCATAATTTAAATCATCATCACAATTAACAGCCCTTATCGGTCCACTGCTGGACATAGGCCTGTTTCAATGAACGCTTAGACGGCTGATCTCTTGCTACCATCATCCTGCATCCATCCCGGACTAGCTATTGCACTGAGATAGTCTTCCGGCCTGGTGAACGGTTTTCCAATGCTTCAACTTCCTAAACGCTGCCTCCACTCTTAGTGGCCCATCTGCCATCTGATCCTCTGAGTGTATGACCAGCCCTTTTTAAATAGATTATGTTTATTTCCGATACTAGTTAGTGCTGATTTCATTTAAGAATTTTAAAGTTATTGAGTTTATTTTCTGGTTATAATGCTGCTTTAAAATCTCTTTTTATGTTCAAAAACACCAAGACCAAGTGTTACCCATAATGGCCCATTGTGGAGGGTTAAGAAGGGCAACTCATCGGCGTAGTAAATATGTGGATGGTCATGGGCGTCATAAGTCATATTGTTCCTTTTCCCCCGTTTTCTATAAAAAAAAAATTCAAAAAATGTAAGACACACCAAACATAACCTCATTACCACAGGATTGAAAAAAACGAAATATATATAAAACACTTTTGTGACGTCTCTTTGCTGCGTAGATATCACTTTACGGCGGTACCAAGTGAGCTAGTGGTACCTGCCCAATTCCTGTCGTGCCGGCCCAATTCCGCTGCATAGCAGCATGGCACTACCTGTTACTAAACTCTTTACTGTCAAATACTTGAAGTCCGCCTACCTATCTAAATGAAAGATATTAATATATTACTTGTAGTTTTAATTCGTCACAAATTAGAAATATACAAAATAAAGTCAATTAAAGGAACCTAATGCCTGAGTGCTAACTGAAAAAAATATGTAAAAAAAAGCTTTATAAATAGGCCAAAGGAAACGCCGACTGTATAAGCCTTGTTTTATTTTCAGTTAGCAGCCGGGATTTTCGTTTATGTTAAATTCTAATTGCAATAATTCATTACATTAATTATTAATGATAGGTAAAGCTGTATTGTCTAATGATATTCATTGGAAGGTTTGATATAGAAGCAATTAGGGATGTCCCAAGCGGATTAACAATAAAATCCCATTCGTCGCCGATGAAAAGGAAGAAAAGAGGAACAGATTCAATCTCAGCGACGCGGGAGCTATCAAGAATATATCCTTTATATCCGAAACCTTACGCGTGATCATTTTTTACTTCCTCAGCGAGGACTTCGTTATATATTTATTACTTTTACGAAAAATAACTAAATATAGTTAGGTCTATACTACTAAATATAGTCTCTTATTATATACTCCTCGCGGTTTCAGACGCCTGATTTTACGCTAATCATTTACCATCTGTGAAAAAGAAAATCTTTACTATTCCGGATTGTCATTTTTGTTTATGTAATTTAAGATCTTTGAGTATGTGCCATGCAGCATTCCTACCGAAAAGGAGTCAATACAACCAGAGAGGTACATCTTGCTCACATTTTACCCGCATAAAGTCCAAGCTGCACGTTACATGCGTTTTCTGACAAGCCATTAAAGGGGAGAAGGGTAACCCTTCTGCATAATAAATAGCATATGTACGTCGGCAGTCTTCGAAAAGCTCATACTGCTCATTTGTATCCATAAAATATAAAATAATAATCAACAATATCCGTATAACTTCATTTAGTTAGCTTAAGTTCAGTCGTGTTAGCGTTCATTGAGAGAGGCATATGTCCGGCAGTGGACTGATAAGGGCTGACGATGATGATGATAAATCCGTATAACTTAATTTATAATATAGGTAGAATTGACGCAATAAAATCGATGGATGAATAAAAAATAAGTAGTTTAATAAACCACACTAAAATTATTCAGCACACGGACGGCCGTGTACTGGGATTAGCTCTCGTAATTCTGGTACAACACGCGAGTTTTTACATTTATGACTGTGAACGCTTTACCCTGCGTGACACGGGATAAACCAGAGAAATACTGATATGAAATAAAATCATGGTAATTTTAAATTTAATGTCTTTCTCTCCTAGTAGTGCAGTCAACCCCGCTGGGCTCCGATATAATATTAAAATGGAAGGTGAACAAAATTGCTTGAGAAATATAGTGATATGTTATAATGATAACTACATCCTTTTCATCTTTATTTAAATACATTTTCTTTAGTTATTTATGTCATGAAGATTAAGTGAGTCTTAAAATCTACTGAAAAAAATATTATAAATTTAACTCTAACTCCCTTCTATATAGCGAATGGATAACCAAACTTAAGAATCTGTCACTATATTCTAATTTGAAATTAGAACTAACATTATTATGCATACGGAAGAAAAGTTTAGCTTTATTATATTTAGTGTCCATCATAAATTCTTGTAGGAGAAATTCGTGTCTATCACATTATATAGGAATATGAAATTATAATAATATATAATATCATTTGAACCTTTATTGGTGCTGATTTCGAGTATGTGTCAGCATTAAATATTCATAAATGTCATGAATGCGTTTACGCAGCTAGAAACTTAAACATTTTTAGCTAAATTCAACGAAATATATAGAAAAAGTATCTATTTACACATAAGCAATCTGAGACATTTTGTGACTGCTGATGCCTATTAACATCTGCAGATGCGATACGCCATCCTTCTCTATGGAGAGAAGGATAACAACGTGACAGCATAACCATGACATTTAAGGCGGTATCATGTTATCGAGAGGCACCTCCCCGGTCGTGTTGACCTGATCGCACTATCAGTTCCAATACTTTTCTGTAATTTTATTATTTTCAAAATTTTACATACACATACATATCCTTTTTTCTTCACACCATATTGCATAAGGGTAGATGCATGTCCTTTTTGAGGGCGGCTTTCAAGTTGTGACGATCCTCACATATCGATCCTCCACGTTCATTATTTTCTACACACTAAAATTCCAGCTGCGAAGACCATTTTCACCACTTTTGGACAGCAGAAGATTAACCTGATCATGGTACGTAAGTTTGGTATATTACGTACATTAGAATACATACGAAATTTATTATAACACGTTATATTATATATTTTTCTCTACTCTGAATATTTTGTCAATGTTTCATCTACTATCAATTAAAAGCAGAAATACTATAAACCGGCTACAAATAGCTCTGCTTCGTGGCGGAGTTATGTTAGTCGCTTGTGATGCGATTTGGTCACCTATAGGTTAAAAACTGTCTGTCAAAACCAACACATGGCTTTAGTTTATCCTTAATAATGAATATTATTCACAAGTGATGCGACATGTTTGTATTTTCACGCGTGCAATACGTAATTCCGTTGCAATACAACTTCTTTCATATAGTAGGGACAAACGAATATTTGGAGCTTTTGATGACTACCGATGCACAAAGTCTTCTGCATTATTTTCGTGCCAATGCTTTGCACTCATTAACCCCTCCTATCCTACGGGGCACCACCTTTTTACAAACCGCACGCGAGTCGCGATAGTATAGTTGTCAATTTACCGTAACATCATGTGTGAGAGGGAACAGAAAAGGAAGCCATCAAATTCTTAATATCGGCGGTCAACCATCAAATTCTTAATAGCTATTATTAAGGAAGGTATATATACGATTGCACAATATCTTGCAAAAAATAGCATCTCATTAATTGAACTTCATGTTTTAGCTACAAATTAAATTAATCAACAGAAGATCCTCTTCGTCCAACTGCAAGGAGAGCTCAAAGGGGCAGTGCGGAGACGGGGTGCTAATATTAAAGTTAAAGTAGAACGAGCCATTCACAAACGTATAATATTATCAAAGTAGGTACATCTTGCTTTGGTCTTAAAATATTTTAAGGAACATCATTATTTAACTCTCAAAAAGATTGGTGTAAATAATTCTAAGTTAAGACAGTCCCTTTGTTTTACGTAGAATTACTGTATGAATTTAGCGTTAGTAAGTTACTTTAAATAGCTAAGTTACTTTAAAGACATTAAAGGAGATTTATCTTTGCAATAAAACTACTTTAACGGATTTTACTGTAGCTTATTTAGTTATTTAACAAGCCCGCCTTATTACTAACCATGGTCACAGGTATGTTTATATTTATATGCGGGGACATATTCAAAGTACCTGAAAATTTATAATTATTTATCCTCATAGTTATCCTTAATTAACCTATCGCAATAATTTTGTCCATCTAGTCTAATTTAATCCACGGCAGTCATACTTATAGAGCCGCTAGTCACTAACAATGCCATCTGTCTACAGCTGACTAAGCGAGTCGATAGTGTTATGTATTTATAAATGTCTGTCATCTCAGTCCACACGTGACCATGGTTACTGGCCATTGTAACGTCGAGCTAGATACATAATTAAATAAACCGCGATAAAAAAGTAAAAACAGTTTTATTGTAATGACTAACATTCGCGTAAACTTAAGGCATCAATACTTATAAGTGTTGATGTGTTACGTCAGGATGACATTTGAATGGTTGGATTGCCATCCCAGGTGGTTGAATCTAGGTAAGAAGTATTATGTGTATAATAGCATGCTATTACACAGAGGTACACACCCCAGGTATCCTCATATAAAATACCACATAGGAATATTCTTTAGGATCGTTCAGTTTCGTGACTCGTCAAGTTTATCTACTTGTGCAAAGAACTTCTTCTATAATATATGATTAAATAAAACGTATTATGCCCTCCTGTACAATAAATATAATGGCGTGGAAGAAATAGCAGAAGTTCTAATAACAAAGAATTACATAACAAGTGTATACATTTCTGAAAATAATTTATTTAGAGCTCAACTTACACTGGAAAAAATGACAGTCCTGTAACATTCGTTCTTTTTCTTTCAAGTGTAATTGATTAATGCTATTCTTGTCATCGACGATTGTGACGTATTAACAATGCTGTATCGCAATACATAACGAGATTTATCGATAAACAGAAAAACTAAAGAAACATGTAAATAAATATATGCTTGAACAAATTATTGTATTGCTGTTGGTGACTGACATGCATTGCTATCTGATTTAGTTTGTTTGAAAAGATATTTTTTAGATTTTATTGTTCCATTAGAGTAGGTTTAGGCAAATTTAAAATGCCAATTGGGGGGGGGGGGGGTGATAGGAGGGCAACACATCTGTGTAACTATCATGTGTGTGTCCATGGAAGTCGGTAGTCATCAAAAGGCTCCGATTTTTCATTTGCCCCCTCATACTGTAACGAGAAAAAGGACAGCATGAAACGCGATAGCACAGCATACTTTTGCCATAGGCGTTGATGCAAATATCAAAAAATTTTAAAAATTCTAAGTTCTGGTTTAGCGAAACCTTAAAGCAAAATATAACAATAAGCCGAGACTAAGTGATAAATAATTCAACAAATGAAAGACTTATTATAAAAAAATATTAATTTCCCTTAAAGAAGAATATATTCCTATAAAAGAGAATATCAAAAGGAAGTATGTCCATATAAATCCTGGAAAACGATGATCTATTATTGATATAATTATGGACGATCCCAATAACTTAAACATATATCAAGGCTTTTTTCTTGCTCTTCACCGGAGGATTTTGTGAGTGTTGCTAGTAACGATTCCTTTAATGATTTGTTGAATGATCTTCGGACTCAAAGTTAAATAATATATTTTCCATAAAACATCCCAACTTTAACGTAATGCACTTAAATGCGCAAAGCATCCCCGCCCATTAATATGATCTCATCACTTCTTTTAACGGAGTCTCGGTGGATTGCATTCTGGTGTCTGAATCATGGCTCAAACCTTCCCTGCCATCTATGCTTCATCCTCTTCAAGACTTTACGTTAGTACGTAATGATCGAATGAATGGCAGAGGAGAGGGTATTTGTGTTTATGTCAAGAAGAATATTTCTTTTACAATAGTCTGTCAATCTCCTAACACTTCGTGACACACTTGAATTGTTGTTTCTTGAAATTGCGATTTATCACAATAAAATTCTTCTACTGTTAATTATTACGATACACTTGAGGAATTGCTTAATTTATACTGTCCATGTTTTGATCAAATTGTCATCATGAGGGATTTCAATACCTGTCTAATAAAACAAGATCATAGATCTCATAAATTGCAAAACTTCATTTTTTCCTTTAATATGAGCATTTCATCTCTATCAGCTACACATTTTCCTCCAAATTCTTACTCTTCTCACTTAGACCTTATTTATGTTTCCAAACCTGATAAAGTAGCAGATCATTTTGGCCAATTTTCATGGGGGGAGGGACATGTTAAAAGCGATCGCTGATTTACTGTCGCCTGTCGACCCTCATATCTTGAATTTCTCTTTATCTTCTAATAATTTTCCGACTGATTAGAAGAAGGCTCATGTCATTGTTATTCCAAGAAAAAAATGTATTCGTCCGCTCCTTCCAATTTTCGAACCATCTCAATCTTGCCAACATCATCTAAAATTCTTCAACAAGCTGTATCCGAACAACTCTCATTCTTTCTTCACACCAATGATCTCCTCAGTCCCTAACAATCAGGATTTAGAGCCATCACACAGTACCACTACAACAGGAAGGTCGATATTCTTATCTTATTGGACTTTAGCAGTGCGTTTAATTCAGTAGATTATGGCGTATTGCTAGTAATTCTCAAATCAATAGGTATATCGCAATCGGCTCTTCCTTGGTTCGACTCGTACCTGGGAGGTTGCAAACAGCGCATTTACACTTCTAACCATTGTTCCGAGTGGCGTGTCCTTATTGCTGGTGTTCCGCAAGGGGAGTCTTATCACCTGTACTCTTTGCGGTATTTATTAACGAAATATCCAAAATAATTTCCTCATCTTTTCATTTATATGCAGACGATTTACAGCTTCGTGGGCACTCTACATTAAATGACATAGCTGATGCTATAAATGTCATAAATTGTGACCTCGAAAATAAAGGAATGGGCTGACACTTATGTTCTCCTCGTTAGCACTAAAAATCACAGGCCATACTCATTGGCAGTAGGCAACTATGTACCAGGATTGATCTGAATACTTCGATTAAACTTTTAGTAATAGTGTTAAAAATTTTGGTATAACCATAAAAAATTATTGACTCGCATTCTTCTTGGTCCGTACATGTAAATGAAGTAAAAAGAGATTGCACTACTCCTTGCATACACTAAAGAGGTTGGAGAATTTTTTACCTTTCGATACTAAAATTCTCTTAGCACAATATCTTTTATTTCCTCTTCTGGATTATGCGAACACCTGCTATTTGGATGTGACAGAAGAGCTTTTAAGTAAACTAGAACGTCTACAGCATACATGCATGCGGTACATTTACGGGTTGCGTAAATACGACCATATATCGGAATTCCTTAACAGATTAAAATGGCTCCCAATTCGCCACCGCCGGAACTTGCATATACTAATTATTTTATTTAAGCGCCTAAACTCTTTCTCTCCATCCTTTTTTTCCGACCACTTCTCTTACAATCCTTTGAGCGACAGGCCCACTCGACCATGTGCTGTAAAAAAAGCTCTATCTATTCCTTCCTTTAGCTCTTTATTTTACGAAAAATCCTCTACAGTTCGTGCAGTTCAGTTGTGGTATGATCTTCCCGCTGAGATACAACACAGCCTATATATACAGCTGGCGCTTTCAGGTCCCGGGTGAAGAAGCATTACTTTATCTTTACATATAAGTCCATGATCCATAGTAGGTATACCTACTATGGATCATTGTGGTTTGGTCTGCTGGCAGAGATCTCTAAAAGAGAAAAGCAAACCTTTGTA
>JAFELO010000650.1:727919-766722 GCA_017140195.1 Eumaeus atala | reverse complement strand
ACTGTAACATTCCGATTCGCCAAATATTTTTTTTTTTATAAAACTTATTCATGCCGATCCGAAATTAGATCGACAAGGAGGAAAACGCTGAAAATGGGGCTGTTTTAAAATATCCAATCGTGTTGATCATTTTAACTTTTGTTTCTTTAATGATAATATTTTTTAACAAGTTCTACTTAGCCTACATTAGTAAGTTACAAATCATCTCATTTATAATATTACTTAATGTGTATGTCCGTTACTCTATCACATGAAAACTACTGGAGATATTTCAAAATAAAAAGCACAAAACATATATATCAGAACCGAAAATAATATAAAATGACAGTTAAATCCGAATAAGTGATTCGTTCCCTTAAGAGACTTATCCGGCGGAAAACCGGGAGGCACAATTAGTACTATAAATGGGAAAGTTTGTATGTATGATTATTATTGTTTTACGCTAAAACTATTTAGGAGATTTGTAAAAAATCTACACGACAGCCCCAATAGGATAGGTAGAGGGAACGGAATGCCTCATAGATCCTTACATACCTGCTTTGCCTCTTCCACGTATATTATTAATAAATAAAAATAATTAGACAAAAAAGTGAAACAGTCTCTTATGAAAAACTTTACTTTAATAAAACGGGGCATCGCTAGTACCGTTTATTGTTATAAAGTCACACTTGAAAATACGTTGCAGCGCGACATTTTCAGTGCTGAAACCTACTTAAATCTTAACTGCTATTATGTCCTATTAGGTATTATGGTCACATGTTATAGAGAGAGTAGAGAGCAACCTCTGAATATGAAAGGTCCGAACTATGCGAAAGATGTTTGAACACACAGTTTCTTCTCTAGTATTCTGTAGACACAAAAGACAGAGTTTGTGTTGGTACTTCGAGTCAGATTTTAACCAACGAACTCTGGATATGGGAGGTTTCATTGGATATGGACCATTTCATCATCTTCAGTGCAGCTGTATCATTATATGATACAGGCAGTTAGGTATAATATATATCATAGTCACATAATAAATGAAAATATATGTCTCTACATTACCATTCAAAATGTATCCCTCCCGATAGGGCGGTACATTCTGTTTCCATAATAAAACTACTTAAATACCGCAAGGATTGTTTATACTTTATATTCGCACCGTTTGGGATACTTTAGAAGCCTGATGATACGAGGGAATTCCTGCGTCACGCCTCACAGTCGTAAATGTACTTGCGTCATCAGTACGTCAGAGATACGAGATGCCTTTACCTTTTATTATCATAGGGGGATAGACGTGCAATCTAACTATTTGACGACCGCCGATGCCCATAGAGTATAAGTAGTAATGGATCGCTAGTATATTTATCTTTTTTAATAATTTAACGATTCGCACAGGTTTAATTTTGTCCAACTTAAAATATGGACTATAGTTTATTTCTACGTCACGTCATAATAATATTTGTTACCATACTAGTAATAATATTAACAAAGCATAATTGCTTTGTTAATATTATTAATGTTCATGTTTAAGGATTTGCACATAAGGAATAAAACCTTAAACGGCCTACGGCTTTTGTATCTGATGCTTTCCTGGAAGGATTATCTTATTAATCCGTTGAAAGTATCAATTATTGCTTTTTATCAATAACGATTTTTCCCGGGCTCAAGGAGACGACCCAGCAGAACAAAAAGAAGATGGCGAGGTGAACTCGATGGACACCTGCCGGATTGGTGCGGTGAAGATCAGGCCAGAGAAAAGTGGAAAAATGGGACATATATAGAGCTTAATATCATACTAATTATATAATCCACAGCTTGCCATATTTAATAAATATAAAGAAAACTGTCCTATAAGTTTTGATGACCGACGCCCACAAACAGCCATTTCAGTGTTGCAGCAGACGTGGTTTAATGGGCAAGGCACTATCGAGAAAATACGGCCGATGGACTAGGAAAGTTCTAGAGTGGAGGCCGCGTTTATGAATATTGTTGTTGTGGATAATAAGTGTTGGTAGACCAGATGAAAAGACGATCTCCATGCGGTGTCCATCACGGGATGGATGCGAGTAGTAAAAGATCGGTCATCTTGGTGTTCATTGAAAGAGGCCTATATCCCCCCACCATGGTTCAAGCCTTGTCGTGGTGATGGGGCTTAGTAGCCTGGGGTGAACCCAGGCGAAGCCAATTGAACCGAGGGGGATTTTTGCACCCCTCTTATGAGAAGAGGGGGCTTAAAGATCAGGAGGAGGAATCGCTCTCGGTACCCCTCTTATAAGAAGAGGGGACTTAAGAGCAACAGGAGGTGGCGCTTTTGCGCACGGGGCAAGGGGCGAGGATGGGAACCTCACCCCATTGCACTGTCTCAAAGTCGGTGGGGTTGTTCTGTAGAGCTGGGCAACCTCATCTGAAGAGGTGGAGTTGATCCCTTAGGGGGCTGACTAGCCGCAGAGGTATCCTGATGATTGTTGTTCCGGAGCACCTCACTAAGGGTGGCACTGATGGCACTCACGGTGGTTTTTGTGGGTATTCGGCACTAGCAGTGCCGCGAGTCCCACACACCACTGGACCCTACCCAGGGCCGATGAAGGAGCGTAAATGAGTTTCATCGCGTCCAAAAAGAAAACGGCCTATATCCAACAGTGGGTGGATCAGGGCTGCTAATGATTATGATGATTATTATTATTATCTAATCACAATATACCGTTCATTTGTCCCGTTATACTATAAAAACCAGCACAACAAAGAACATTGACACAACATGTGAAAGTAACATGTTTATGGGGGTTTCAAATACAACATAAAAACAACTCTCGTGGAAGCAATAAACGTTTAACCGTTAACGTCTCTAGCAGACTTCAGCCCCGCGGCGGACGTCGAGCATGAGCGTGTTCTTGTGTGAGATGTCCCGCTCCGGGGACATATTACATTTATAATTTACATTGAAAACCAAGGATACAGAGTTTATTATAATACTGAACTGTAATTCAGGAGCATCCGTGATAGTACATAAACAAAGTTTTCTAAAGTCAAAATTAATCGTATATAAAAAGGTAATGAGTAGTTTTTACAGAGCAGATTCTATTTGAAAGAAGAATGCAAGACACTGACTATGCATCTTGGTATTTTTGTAAATCAATTCATCACTCACTCAATGAGAATTTTATATGGTCCCTTAAAATATATATACACATTCCACAATCACTATACACCATCCAGTGAAGTCAGTTAGCGAACAAGGGTATCATATGTAGTCAAGTGTAAAGTTCCATTTATCCAAGTCGAAAAAAAGAATCTTCTTTACAGCAGAAATAGGAGACGTTACGACAAAGTCCACGAGACGGAATATATCACAGAAAGAAACAAAGAAATTTAATAATGTGCCGTGGACCCAGCTATATCCGTTATGTAATACTGTTACTGCGTGTGGTATTGAAATTATGAATGATGGAGGGAATATTCGGTCTGCAAGTTTCTTTCTCTCTTGTCATACGACACAATACGTTGCAGCAAAAGAAACAGGGAATAAAGAACTATTTACTTGATGCGTCTTTATATATATACTACTATAACAACAAATACAAATAACAGGGCTAAGTAAATATTTTAGGTGTAATGAGGACACGCGTAGTATAGCGAGGGACGCTGCTGAGTTGAGATTATAGCACAGTGACGAGGGCTCATGTTGATGATACCACTACACTACTAATTAATAATCAATTGGAACTATAACGAGTGGACGCTATGCTAATTTATCAGGACTACCATATCGGCGCCACCTACTGATGGTAGCAAAATCATGCGATCTCTCTCCACACTACTAGCGCGAATATGAACGGTCGAACCAATCGGCATGCGTCTTTCGTTCGCGGGCAGTCGGTCTTAAATTAACTAACAAAAGTTTTGTTATATTTGACGATTAGTTTAAAATATTATGTATTTGATTGAAGTGTTAATCAAGTCAATTACTCCGCTTTGGAAGCTGAAGGTGTGGGGAAAAGCAATCAATCTTGTTTGGGCTTGGCGCTGTGACACCTTTTGATAAGAACTTGAATTGGCACTAAAGAAAAATAAAATCTGTGTAAAAAACTATAACTGTAAGGATTATATCTGACGTATGAAGTGTAATTGGTGTTTCTTTTAGGAAGATGAAGGGTCGGTGCCCTTACGCGACTCCGAGTGATACAAACCAAATATCTATTCTCACGGGCATGGAATCAATTTTTCATCAGATTGCTCATAATTTATCGGCTCGTCAGTTAGCTCAGCCAGTGACACCCAGGCTGGTCCTGCTGATCCAGACGAAGAGGAAGCTGACATCGATAACTGGTACTCTTTGAACGAGCTGTTAATCAAGGAGACGAAACTGGAAGGTAATGATTTAATTTTGGCCTTGACGAATTCACTCAAAGGTCGCGCTGCGATATGCTTTACAAAAATACAGCCCGACAAGATCTAATGGAACGTTATCAAAGATATGTTGAAAGCAACTTTTTCAAAACCTACAGTGATGCAGAACTATTTCGATCAAAGTATGGGATTTCATCTGGAATCAAAAAGCTGGAATGCGGTTGTGGCAACTTACAAATAAGCCAGATAAGGTGATTACTGGCCTGGTCACATCTATCATTTCTCGGAGTGACGAGAATATTCGTCGTTTGTTACCAATAAAATCAACTCCTTCGCGTGTTCGGAGACATTCCACTAAAGCGAAGAAACAAAGATTCTTTAGACGTTGATATTAAACGGTTCAAAAGTGTCACTACATTCAGGGGAAATCTGTGATAATTGTGGCAGAATTGTATATCCATAGATGGCCTGATAAGGCATAGAATAACATTAAACTCAGCTTAACCGTCCATCAGCTCATTATAACGTGCGATCGAACGTCGCACCGAGCTTTCGACTACCTGGCACCTGCTGCTTATACATCAGCCCCAGCCACGTGGCTCCAGCCTGTCCGCTACGCTACAAGAAGGAAAACGCAGCGACAAGTGCAACAAACAGTAAACAGGTCAACACGAGTAACGTAGCTTCGCATGGAATGTTAAAGATAAATGGAATTGAA
Source organism: Eumaeus atala (assembly GCA_017140195.1). Lineage (NCBI taxonomy): Eukaryota > Metazoa > Arthropoda > Insecta > Lepidoptera > Lycaenidae > Eumaeus > Eumaeus atala. The sequence goes on along the minus strand of JAFELO010000650.1, from coordinate 761,675 downwards.
AGTAGTTTTATTAAACTAAGCTGTTGTAAGTCTCCAGTACGCAGAAGATATAACGAGAATGTTAACGAAAATACTAAAATTGTTTCTTCTCAGCAAATCAGATGTCAAACAACGGTGCGAAGCATAACTTTTGAGGTTATCTATAATATTCCGCGAGACCAAAATCTGAGCGAGGATACATTAGATGGTCGTCATATTTTAGGTCTAACCGTTGAAGTAGTTGTTATTTATATAATATATATAATTATTATTATTGTTATTGTCGTTGTTGTTTTTATTAATTGTTGCAACTTGTAGACCATTAGAGCACAATGATTTATAACAGTACAAATGCTCTCCACGCACGGGGCCTCACACCACCAAATTCATAACTCTGGACTGTTACTAGAAATTGAAACATTTTATATCATGTGTTCGGGCCCATGATTCGAATCAGAGTCCGCACCTCTAAACATGCTTGCCAGTAGATCACGAGGCATAATAAAATTATAAGACAACAATCATCTAAATTATGTATATATTAACATTCTCGGCTGAAGTTCCTGCGAAAGGAGAAATACTTGTACAATCTTTTGTAAAGTAAATAGCATTAATCAAATTTATAAAAATATAGTATATTACTACAGTAAATTATGTACAATGTACATATAATGTGCTTTCTTTTCAATTACAATTATATAATATTTCATAACAGCACAATTGTTTATTGTTTAGAAATGCTTATTGCGTTTCCACTTTCTGCGAAAGCGATCATATGTTGTAATGAGCGGCGGAATTATTCGAGAAAAGCGCTTCAAATTTTTGAGAATGCTTGGACGTTAATTCAATTATAAGGTTGAATGCCATCTAAAAAAATGTGGTCCCCTGTAAAAAGTTTGCAAATTAGTTTGTTATTATCAATGTCACTTCTCTGGTTGAAACGATCATCAGCTCAATCAGTCAATCAGCGTCAAGGTTAATTTCAGACGCCCATACCTTAAAAAAACCTTAAGAGAGTCGTAAGGCATGCCTCTGTGCGTTTGACAGTACATCTGCGGAGTAAACCAAAAGTGGCTACGATGAGAACGGATGCGTCTTGAAGTGTACTCTTATGATGTTATAATGCTGATGAATAAAGTAATTCAAACACATATTTTTGGATTATTTCATACAAATTTTACAGTGTTTTTATTTCAAGTTGTTATGTTCCTAGCTCCCTCCCGTTATCAACGGGACCTCTCGTGAGTCTGACTCGCCATTGGCAAATGTAAGCAAGTGGCATGCATTGCAGTTGAACCGGCCCGGCAAGTGATACAGCCGCATTTATAACCCCACAAATTAAACTTTAACACTTGTCCTCGCCGTTCTCACCTACAAATGGTACTTCTCTGTGAGCTCTGACTCTAAAAAGAAACAATTCATTGCTCTCCTTACTTGTAAGGACAATATATTCGTCTATATCATGTCGTGAAAAAACAATTATTTTAATTTAAAAGTTACCGATTTGATTACAGTAGTAATGGGTAAACGGGGTGACATCATTTGTTACTGGAGCCATCTGGTCAGAGTCATGTAGGAGGTGGGGGTAACTGTGTACGGAGACTTGCGTTTGAGAAAGCGACAAGTCCGCGCCTCCAAGACATGACTGTCGGTTTACCTGCCTAGTACATGTTTGTGTTTACATGCAGTGAAATGAAATTTTAAGTTACAATAAATCTTTGGTTATATCTACATTGAGTTTATTTTTGATTCAATGTCATGATGGTATCGTCGTCCACGTTCGGTGGTACATACAGTGTGCTATCGCTCAGCCATCGCCATCATATGAATATTCCGTCACAGAGTGAATAATTCACTAACTAACAGATACAGTGCACAGCCGAAACTACTGTACCTAGAAACTTCAAAATAGGCACAGAAGTTCCTTTCTTTATAGAATTAAGCACTTGGAAATGATTTTTAGAAATTCAATGGGAGTTTTCTCATTCTATGGGTGTCAATTAGGAATATGAAGTTTATAATATGGAGTTTTACCAAGGTATACGAGTGAAACCGCGTGGCGCTGCTAGTATTACATAACAATGTTTTACAACAGTAGCCCTAGTAAATATGACAAATTTTGCAAGAGAACTTATAAGTAGTTAGAGAGCGAATTCAAACTTTTCAATCGGTTAGTTTAGACTTAATCTGTTGTGTAATTTATGCTTTATTGCCGTCGATGATCGATGAGAGCGTCTGATGAGATGCAATAAATTACCTGCCCTACAATCGCTTTTGTACTTTTCTCTTCGATTGATCTCAATTCCATCGGATCGTACGCCACTTCGTCACGAATAAGGTCAAGAGCTAACAAATTTTTACTACATACGGAGATAAAATTAAGTTATTGCATCGTTAAAAATTGTTAAAAATTAGCTTGTCTTAAAAATTGTGACAAGAAACAGGCTACCAGCCTGGGAATATAAACCAAGGATACAAAAGAGAGTAATCAGATATAGTCGGGAATGTGCTAGAAGTCATTCCCGTTGTACTTACATATTAAATAAGAAAGATGAGTGCAATGCAATATTTGTGTTTCTGTTTCTCGTGGCTTGTTCGAACCAGTTTTTACGAAGCACCGAATTAGCAGTCTTTTCATTCGCACTAGAGGAGTCCGACATTCGCTGCGATCGAGACAACGCGTGTGCGGTGTGCTCACGGATTTCATAATTGCGTGTTCTCGCGCCTACCCGCACATTTCGCGCTATGGAATTTAAGTAGCGCGTCTTCAGCGGTAATAAGCGTTGTGTGGAATAGTTGTGAACACGAGGTCTAACATCCTATTATTTTCGTCCATAACAGTATTGAATTGATTAAAGTTCATAAAGGCCATGGTATAAGTTAGTAATTTAGAAGTATCCGTGTCGGAAACGATTGGAAGTGCTGACGGAACATCGGACAGCCATTTGAGGTAAGGGAAATTATAATCACCTATTATAATGTAATTTAAAAAGGTACTGTTTATGCACCACCCCCTCACCTCCCGACCGACAGTGGCGGCTATATTACTATTCTGATTTCGGTGGTAAATAATAAGGTGTTGTTGCTTCAGCAAATTTACACTTCAAGTTTTCTCGGAAATCATTCCATCTATTGGCGGAAATAGCACAAGCATCCGTTTAGTACATTTTGTGAAAATTGTTCATACACATTATTCTAATAAATCAATGAATTTTTGTCACGTTTTGAGAAATATCCGTGCAAAGCCGGGACAGACTGTTAGGAATATGTAAAATATAATATGTAAGCATAAATAATCAATAAATTTCTCATAATTATTGGAAAACGTATCCGCAAGATCAAACTTCATCATGGCTATTTCGCGAAGGGAGTAAAATATATATTGGAAAGAGACCATGTGAATTTACTTGGCTCCTTTTCTAAGAGCTGGGTGGGAGCACGTGGTACTATGTTCGCTGTTCAATAGGCGCGCCCACATGGAGCAATCAGCCGCGCGGGGAAAATGTCACTAAGTGAACGCCGCAGCCTCAGAGGCACCGCCAAGCTGCCACGTTCGTTAATCGCCTTTTAAAACTACTCTAGAGAGAGCGAGCAGCTAAGAGAGCCTGCTCGCTTCATGTCGCGCCTGACTCCGAGTAATTTTGTCCATTTCCTCAGTTGATATTGAATATCAACCATGGATAATGGAACCACACTTAGTGACGTTAGTCAAAAATATAACCTAGGTTTACATAATTATCAAACAGGGGTTGCACATACATTTACAAAGGACGTTAACGTTATGACTAAGGTCCTGTGGTTCGGTAATCACCTTCAAATATACACGGCGGCAATTTCATGGGCTTTTCATTTTTGTGTTGTCCATTGACGACCATAGAGATTAACATAACTCCTATTCAAACGATTTTCCTCGTCCCTTTTAGTGAAAAAGTCACACAGTCCACGAAATGCTACAGAGATGGGGTGTAAAATGTCACTTTAAATACTTTATTTGGATCCCAAAACGATCCTCGAATATGTGGAGTGTTTCAAGATATCCCGCAGCTGCATAAAAGGCAATTTTATAATTTTTAACGTATCACCATCCTCCGCTAGAGATTATGTGCTCAAGAAGTGCCCTATAACATACTATGTCTACTGTAAACAATAACTCAACGAGAAGAAATTTCTTTAAAGCTAACTATGAATTAATAAACACAGAAATCGGTCACATTGATTGGACGTCGGAACTTTATGATCTTTCCTCTGAGTTTGCTGTTGACAAGTTTTGCAATTTACTAAATAAAATATACCCGCATACCCTTAAAGGAAAGGATCTGGTTCTCTAAACACTAAAAAGAAAAACGAAAGTTTGGTTGCGTTGGAAAACTTATAATTCACTAAGAGACTGTCAAGAATTTAACTTACTACGTAAGCGGGTCAAACTACTTATTACAATGTGTTATAGTAAATATATAGAAAATATTGAAACCTCTATTAAAAATAACGTGAAAACCAACATAGCATACCCAAAAACCTTAGAGGATGAAACTTCCAGTAGTCCATCCACAATTGCAATATGTTTTCGAGATATTTCTAATAAGTTTACGGGCCAGTAAGCCCAGGAGCCTATGCAACCTTGGAGTCATTGGATAATGATTCCCTTATGTGCTTTAATCAACGTAGCGTAACGCAGTTAGAAGTATATATAGCCCTAAAAATATACATTTCAATGAAATCTTATTTTATAATTGGAATATTAAAATTTGCGCGAGTGTCCTCAGCTTGTGAAATGAGATCCAATAAGATAGGGACGTGATTTGTGTACTGTCAGCACTACCTGCCATCTGTTTCTGCCTTTAGTTCAATTATATTTTTGAGTATTTAATCCCGCGTATAATTTCTCATTATTTGTAATGATTGCCATATGAAGTGTCTCAAATTTTATGTCTTTGGCAGCATATCCCATTTGAATGATAAGAGGGAAAGAAAACAGCACATCGTCATAACAATATTGCGGATATCACATGATGGCCTCAGCATTGATGTGAAAAAATGGCTCAAGAAGTTGATCATAACTACGGGAAGTTCAATTTATCTACTACTATGTAATCCATGTAATGAAAATACCTAAAAAATATAGCAAATTAACAAAGGGTTGTTTCTAAAACCTTCTCTAAGAGATCTCTATAATTCACATATTACTTTAAACGATAACGAAGTAGCAGCAGCCGCTTTGAGAAGAAAGTTTCTTTGAGAAGAAAAAAGAAGAAATGGACATAGTTACCTATATTATTATTATAATTCTTAGTTTGTTATTATATATAAGAATAAAAACCCCCAAATGTGTGTCAACGCTCTGGTTCAGAATGACTTCCATGGAATTTGATAATTATTTTATTTTTGTATTCGCTTTGGCATGGCCAAGGTATGCGTATAGAAATTTGTTTAGAATAATGGGCGTAAATCATTGAAAATTTCAAAAAAAAAATTATATAATGATCCGGCGGATTGGACAATTTGGCCACATTATACATGTTTCCATGACAGAAAATTTCTATGACAGGACAACTTCTGTGGGAACAGCTAGCAGATTAATTAAAATACAGAGTTGTAACAAATGAATATTTGATTGTAGCTGCCCTAAGGCGTGACGACTGATGTACACAACAAGAAACAATGGCACAATGACTCCACTTAAGTCCTTAGTTTCCTTAACAAGCCATTGGACGTCAGCCAAAACAACACATATTATTTTAAGCGGAGTGTACAACGTTTACAAATTTTGCGAGTTTATATTCATCATACATTTTTATAAAGAGAGAGAGAGAGGCCATTAGAGAGGAGAGGAGGATTAGGTGAAGATGGGAAACCTATCTGCATTTCCCATGATTATGTTGATTTTACTTCGTAGAAGTCCAGATGGCACAACGTGTGAGATTTGTTAAATGGGTGGTGTTCACAAATCCTTCGAAATCGAACCTTCTACTTGTTATGCAACAAATACAAAAAGTGGTCTTTAATTAGCATAAACGAGCCGGTAAATAATATAAACCCGCATCTGAATCGAATAAATTTTGGATTCACTTGTAGACAGGCTTGCTCTACATCATTGTCTCTACATAAATACTACGAGATGTAGCTACGACGTAGCTTGAATAGCTACGGTCCTGTGCTTAGTACGTAACTTTTTCTCTTGCATTTTGTGTGGTTTGTATCATTCTGGTGTTGATATTTTTATAGCATAGGGGGGGGGGACTGAGATGACAGATATCCTGATGTACCAAGTTTATAAAGGTACCCGAAAAATTACAATTTTAATTGTTCCGATTAACGCAAACAATATAGTCTGTGTCCCGTGATCATGGTTGCTGTAAAGCTTCTGGAACGTCGGGCTAGATAAATAATTATATAAACCGCGATAAAATCCGTAATAGTAATTCTATTGTAATGTACAACAGAGAAAATAAAACACATTGACAATATCAATATTAGAATCAATAGGACCTTAAAAATATAAAACACCCCCGATGAAATGATAATTTGGTTAGGCATAATACAGGTCACGTGGTAAACATAAAAGCTGACACCGGTTCTCAATTAAATCAGCAAGATTGAGTATTTCATTTATTAGCAGACTGATGTATTTTACCTCACGTGTTAAAATAATGGTAGTATTTAAAACATATTGAAAATAAAATAACTTTGCTAGGATGATGAATCATTATTATACATCATTAGCTATTAAGACGTGTCAGTAAAATGGTGTAATTGTGTGTACTAAAAGAATTTCAATTTTAGTAAAAAAAGTGCAGCCAGATCAGGCTGGAATTAATAATGCTCATATGATACCACTGCAAAAGGACAGTTTTACTGTCATGTATCTACTTGAACATTGAAAACTAGCTAAAACTGCACAGTTTTAGGAAGTTTTCGATGGTATATTTGATGGGAGAATGTAAGGAGGATTTCACAATTGCATAACAATTATGCGAATGTACATAGCACGTCAAATATAGACTATAAAAAACGATCATAATAAATGTGAATTTAATAGTCATGTATACATGGGCTAAGTCAAGCGGGATAAGGAAAGCGGCGACATTCCTTGTGTGCAGTCAAAATATGGTACAGTAAAAAACAAAGCGTACCTAATACATTTTCTTAATATGCAACTACTTCAAAAAGTAAAGCATTCTTTTAGGATCACTTTCTTTTTCGTCCCTCCGTATGCTTGTCAAAATTTTTCACAGGAACATATATTTAAACAACCGCACTGTCATTCAAATTTATAGGTAAAAATTGTGTTAGCCCACAATTTTTACCTTTAGTTAGTTGGTAGGTCTAAGAATTTTAAGTATAAATAAAGGAACACATCCCTTTTCTACACGTTTATGGCTGGAGCTTTTCAAAGTGAATGCATGACTATTTTTTATTACCAAGACACAAGTGGACCGAGAAGGGCTGATAATGATAATGATGATGATGAAGACATTAACGGGTTATTCTATCCATATAAATTTATAACACGCCGGTACAGCCCGTTGGTGCTGGACGATCCGTGACTCCAACTAGCAATAAACTGACCATTTTACGTACAATAAAACAATAAATTGGACGATCTAAATTATTGTTTTTCATATTTTATACCCTAAATGAATCCTCCCGACGAAATTAATCCTGCCCTAAATGAATCTTCCCTTGTTCAAGTTCATTCTAAGGCCAATAGGCTTTAAGATGAACTTGAACAAGGCAGACTTCATGTTCAACTAACACATTCTCCCTAGGCCGGTCAACGTCGATGGTGCTATTCTCGAAGTCGTAGACGAATACGTCTACCTTGGGTAATTAGGTAGACATAAATTCGAGAAGGAAGCCGATAGAAGGATTCAGTTGGGTTGGGCAGCATTCCGGAACATCGTCACATTCACACGTCGGCTATACCGCTGAGCTTGAATACAAAACTCTTCAAACAATGCGTTCTCCCCGTGATGACCTACGGGGCCGAAACATGGCCTCTTAGTTTAGGACTGGTCCCTATTTTTGCGGTATCTCAGCGGACTGTTGAACAGGCTATGTTGTGTGTTTCTTTGTCCGATAGAATTCGAAAAGAAGTCATAAGGCCGAGAACTAAATTTTCCGATATCACGTGAAGAATAAGCATCCGTGCAGTAGCTGGTCCGGTCCGTGTAGCAGAGGAACGGTCTTGGCGTTCACTGGAAGAGGCCAATGTCCAGATGTGGACCGATAAGGGCTGATTATGATGATGATGATGAACATTTTATACATTCAATGTAAATTTAATAACGTAATAATAAATTAAAATAATTACAAGAGGTGACATTCGCTGCTTAATTGTAGCCAAAGGGCCCACGGCCGTGTACCAACACTCCACGTATCTCTTGTTCACAAAGCAAGTCATGTGTGCAGTGAAAGCCACGCTGTCACGTCTCTTGTTGCTTGCTGAGAGTCCTTACACCCATTGTGGGGATGAAATTTCTTGAAGAAATTCAAGTAAACGCTACTAAACAGAAATGCCGAGCCTAGGAATATAAAAAAGTACTGTGTGCATTAACTTCGACATCCAACTTCGGTTTAGCCCTCAAGAACTCACATAATCCTGAAATGAAAGATATGAAAATGTGTAAGCGTCGTAAACACGTTAAATCCTTATACTGACGTTACGCGAGAATGCTTGATGGCTGTTTCACAATATTTTACTAGTAATTCTTTTTCATTCCGCTCATGTATAAGCTTATCTCAATGTAATTCTAGCATAGTGACATTGCGATATGCGATATATACAAAGTGTTATAGCTTAGAACATGTAATCTAAACAGATCAAGTCTGTGTTTCTGTCTAAACAGTTGAAAGTTAACACTTTAAATTACTTATTTCTAATTTCTTATCTGGTTCATACATTCTAGTGGCCATACGCCGCTTCCCGAAATCTCCCTTGCGTATTTAAAGTTCAAAACAAACGCTGTCTATAACTCGCTTGGGTGTAGTTTGCAAAATCCTCATGGGCGGCATCTGATTTTGGCTTACATAAGTCACTGCTTCGTAAATGATACTAACAACACGCTATTGGCATTCCGTTTCTGATCTTTGCATACGTAGAGTAACATACATATTATAAAAACACGATTCCTTTTTCTAAGTCTATATACTGTACATGTGGATTATTAAATAGTATTAAAAATGAACAAAGATAAAATGAGATATTGGAGCCACTTGGTGACAACCAATGCCTCATAGCATGCCCACGATTTTATCACAAATAAGAACGGGGAGAATCGCAATTTCGTGTCTTGGTCTCTTGGTTTAGGTGCATAGGTGACTAGCTCCAACTTTTTGCTTGTCCACACCAATTAACAATTTTGTGTCCAAAATAAAAGTTCTTTAGTTTCGGAGCTGTAATTTTTTTTGCCAAAATCTGTAATGATTTTCAATAAGAGCTCATTGTTTTTTACATGTCAAACATTTGTTGTCCAATCCTATCAAATACTATAACAACTATTTGTGTGTGCGTTCATTTGTTTTTTGTAAAATATCTCGAAAATTCAAGTAGGTAGGTAGGTGGTTAACAAACAAATATAACATATTTGTTAGTTTTAGACATTAATTTGTGTAAAATATTTATTAAATTAAAGATTTAACAAGAGTTTAAATGTTTTTTTCATAGGTTGTCTATGATTTTTCTTGATAAGCTATTGTCTATGTATCGATTGTTTTGTGTGGTTTTGTGCGAGTGCATATTTAGTATTAATATTAATAAAAATTCCGCGTCCTAGAAGATCTAATCTTTCCCAGCGAAGCTGTAATGCAATTAGGCAACGGATTATCGCTAGTCACTCATCTGACGTAGAACGAGAAATAGCCCGAGAAGAGCGCCGCGTTAGTATGGAGCAAAGAAGAGCCTTAATTTGTGCTTCTCAAACACATCAGCATGGAGAGGCAGCCCGTGAAACGGCTAGGTTAGAAACGAGAAATCGTCGAGTCTATCGTACAGATGAACAAAGGAATAATCTTCGAATTTCAAGAAGAAATGGTTCAAGTATTGATTTGAATCCAGCAGCGTATCGATATGATTGCACCATCGTCTACAGCTTGCATCGTTTAGTTTGCATTGGTCCAATGGACGTTGTTTGCCAGCATTGTGGTGCCTAGAAGTTTGCTAGTGAAACGCCTGGTTTGTGCTGCCTTGCTGGCAAATCGACATTGTCATTAGTGGTCACGCCACCAGAGCCATGACGTTCCCTGTTTTATAGCAAAACACTAGAAACACGTCATTTTCTAGCGAACACTCAAAAATACAATGTCTGTTTCCAAATGACTTCATTTGAAATTATCGAAGAGCAGAATATAATCCGTCATTTAAGGTAATTTACGTTAAAAACTTTATTTTCTATGATTGTGAAAAAAAAAATTGGAATATATTTTGTTAGATTTCTGTATTTGTCTATAAAATAAAAATGGTATGTTATTATTCGAAAAAAAATGTTTGTAAATCTAACTATAACAATGCCTTTTAGTTTCACAGATTCAAGGCCAGATTTGCGATCGCATTGAACCATTGAAACCTAATGAAGATGCACACCACAAATTCTTGTAAATATACTTCATGGGCAATAGGAAGCGACAGAACATACAGTTTCAGCTTGGCTAAAAAAGATATTGAAGCTCAAACGTTAATAGGTTTGAATGTAAACAGTAAGATTGCGAACAAAATTGCAAATTGTAGGATTGCCAAAAAATGTGATAGATAAATTGGTAAGTTTATGGTATTATGGTATGTTACAAAGGTAAATCGTGAATCGTTACAAATCAAATTCTTTGCATTTGAATGTGTTGAAAACAAGTAAGTAGTAGAGAATTGCTATGAGATTTTGGATTTAGCAGAAGAAACGTCAACTGAGGATGATCCAATAAGGGAAAGTTGGATCATGACGAGAATTCTAACTGTGCTACCGCCAAAGTTGGCGCATTTCAGAACAGCTTGGGAGAACGTGATCAGAGCAGCAAAGAACGTGGAAACTCTTGTTGAACGATTGAGGCTTGGGGACAAGCGTCAAAATGAGACTACAAATACAGAGGGTAGCACAAACAACGCACTCATGGCATAACGAGGTAAACAAGGCCAGTCGTCTAACAGCAGACAGGTTAAACCACAGTTCTCATGTTACAAATGTGGCAAGAATGGTCACGAAATTAGGGATTGCAAAGGAAAAGCGTGTGAAAAATATATCGCTTAGTGCAAGAAGAAATATTTATGTAATATTTGTAAGAAGAAAGGACTTTACGTAAGAGAATGTGAACCATGATAATATCAAACCAAGTCAGCAACTGGAAATATAAACAGGAAGGCCTTTTTGATAACAACATTCTCAACGGTGGATAGCAACATATCCACGCATAGGGCAATTTCATGGTACCAAAACTGTGGAGCCAGTCATCACATGACGTCACATCGCGAGTGGCTTGTTCAACTTGTCGTACTTGATGAACCTATCCCAAATGTAATCGGAGACTTAACCAGGCTAGATGGCGTTGCAATCGGTAACATTGAGATGGTAGCTTTTGATGGTCAGAAATGGTATCCCATGGTACTGAATAATGTCATTTACGTTTCGAATCTTGACATCAATTTATTCTCAGTCAGTCAGACTCTTGATTAGGGACATGTACAGGAAGCAAATGAAAAAGTATCAACCTACTACAATCAAAACGAAAGGGGAATTGTGGCTATAGCAAGACGCAAAGGGAATCTCTACAAAATGATGCTCTGGAGAGAAGAAGAAACAAGTTTGATGGCGATGTCGATCAAAATTTGGCACGAGAGACTTCATCAAAATGTGGTGTATGTGAGGGACATACTGAAGAGGAAAGGAATAAGGTATGTTGATGACTAGGATGATTGCGTATGCCAAGGGTGCGCATACGGAAAGCAACATGGAACTTCACATCCGAACAACCCAAAGATAGCCCAGCAGCCATTAGATCTTTTACACGTGGACACAGGCGAGATGAATGTCCCGTCACTAGGGGGAGTCAAGTACTGGCTCATTTTCAAAGACGACTCCACGCACTACCGAAGGTGTTATTTTATATATACCAGAGAAGATGGAAATCTACCTGAAACTTGTGGAGAATCAGCTAAGAAGGATAGTGAAGTGTCTGAGTTCTGATAATGGCACCGAACTGAAAAATGCAAAAATCGAACAGATGTTGGACAAACTGGAAATATTTCACACATTTACGTATGTACATACGCCAGAGCAGAATGGCAGGGTTGAAGGATTGATAAGAACAATTATTGTGGCAGCCAGGTTGGCATACACGATGAAGATTTGAACGAGAACCTATGGGCGGAAGCAATGAGTCATGCGATCGTCACGATCAACCAGACAGGAAATAGTAATGACCAGGAAAAAGCCCAGCCGAACTTTGGTTTGGAAGAAAGATGAAAATCGACTAGCTGCGATCTTTTGGATGTAATTGTTATGTGCTCACGCAAGCACAAAAGAGAGGCAAGATCGATCGAAAATCAATGAATTAATCATGGAACTGAACTCGAGACGCTGAAGCCAGAAGGAAGACTTGAGAAGGAAAAAGGTAGTGCAGAGGAGTCAAGTGAGAATAAAGAAAGGGTATAGTCACCGCCAGAAGCAGAGACAGAAGGAAGAGTATTACGAGACCGTCGAAACTTGCAACCACCGCCAAGACTGAAATACTGTGTACTTGGCTCACGAAGTGGAGGGAGAAACGTCATTGTAGCTATGATTGGCGAAACGGAAGACATCCCTGTAAGTGAGGCAATCAAAGATGAAAGGTGGAAACATGCAATGCACGAGGAGTACGACTCGTTACTTAAAATGAAAACTTGGAAGCTGGTAGATTGTCCAGAAGGAGTGAAGCCAATTTCTTGTAGTTGGGCGTTCCGAGTAAAGGCAGATGGAAGGCTTAAGGGTAGCCAAGAGGATTTGAACAGAAAGAAGGAGTGAACCACTCAGAAACATTCAGCCCAGTAGCCCGCCATGCATTACCCTTAAGTCACGTAGCGTTAGAGAAAATAAAACTAGTATCATTCGATGTCACAACGGCATTCTTGTATGGAAATCTAAAGGAAGTTATTCACATGAACCATCCTGAAGGGTTCGACGATGCTTCAGGATAAGTTTGCAAGGTAGAAAGGAGTCTTTACGGGCTCAGTCAAGTTTCAAGGATGTGGAATAAGAGAGCCACAATACACTTTGAAGAGAAGATAGCATTGGTCAGCACAGACGATGATCCGTGCATTTACTACAACAAGGACAAGAATATAATGCTCTCATTATTTGTGAGTGATGGATTGGTAACTGACAAAGATTAAGATGAAACATACAGGCTTCTGAGAGAGAGATAAGCAAGGAGTTCCAAATTACTTTCAGCAGGAAGGCACAGGACAAGTGTTATTTGGGCATGGAGATCAAAATTTGTCAGGACAGCATCTTCGTGAACCAACCTCGCTACATCGAGAAGATACCGAGAAAGATGAAACTCTAACAGTGCAACCCAGCATCCACACCAATTTAACCAGGAATAATCACCAACAAAATGAATTCAAGAACGATGAGCCACCTCCGGCGAACAACAACTATCGTGAGGCGATAGGAAGTTTATTGTACCTCGCTACAATAACAAGGCCAGACAATAGCTCCGCCGTGAACTATTTCAGTTGATTCTGTAGTAAGCCAATGAAGAGTCATCAGGCGATGGTGAAACGTGTATTTAAGAAGAACAACAATAGCAGGAATTCACTTTGGAGGAGATTAGAAACTAATGGCGTACACCGATTCAGACTTAGGAGGAGACAATGAGACAGGACAGTCAACGAGCGGAGTATTAGTAATGAGAGGGGGACCTGGTACTCACAAAAGTAGAGTCTGGTAGCGACTTCAACAGCAGAAGCCGAGTACCGTGCCGCGGCGTCAGTGATTGACGATCTGGATCAAACGAATTGCAGTGCAACTTGATATACTAGATAATGATCAGCCAATCACTCTCCATGTTGATAAACATATTAGCCATACACATGTGCAGAATGCACACGAAGGAAAGACAACTAAAGGAAAGAAGCATATAGAAATACCAAGGAAATACATTCAACAACACATGGGCAACACCGTGACACTACAACACGTCGAAAACAACAAACAAATAGCAGACATCTTGACGAAGCCACTCAAAAGAAGAGTATTCGAGGTACTTCGCTGCAAGTTGATCCAGGAGGAATGTGGAGAATTGATCAACTGACAGCAAACCTCACCTGTAATTCGAACTGGCGCTATACGCAATTAAAAAAAAATGTATTCAAATATTGTATAAAAGCAAAAATGAATTGCGATTAAATCATAGCGTGCTCTGAGTTGTAATTATAATGTGCTCCGAATTATTCACCACAATTATGTAAGAAAATGTATAGAAGAAGTTGTATTTGTACTATATAAAAAGCTGTTTAAATAAATTGAATCTGTCAACTAAATTGGACTCGATTATTCTATGACAAACCCTTATCCACTCTGAAATTATCATTCATATATGAGGCTCTGGTTCCCTCTTTCCCGCAAAATTCGACTTATTACTTGAGAGTAAACAGTAGAGAAAGTGAGCTTGGCGGCGGCATCTTTTCTTTTTTCTATTTTTTTTTGACGCGGGGAAACGCATTTATACGCCTTCACCGGCCCTGAGTGGGGTCCAGAGGTGTGTAGTACTCTCGGTACATGAAGGTTTTGAATACCAACAGAAACCACCGCGAGTGCCATCAGTGCCGCCCCTGATGAGGTGTCCTGGAACAACAAATCGTCAGGGCACCTCTAGGGCTAGTCAGTCCCTTAAGGCACTAACTCCACCTCCACAGATGAGGTTGCCCTGTACTACAGGACAACCCCACCGACGTTGGGGCAGTGTAATGAGGTGAGGTTCCCATCCTCACCCCTTGAGCAAAAGCGCCTCCACCTGTTGCTCTTAGGTCCTCTCTTCCTATAAGAGTAGTACCGAGAGCGAGTCATTCTCCTGATCTTTAAGCCCCCTCTTCTTATAAGAGGGGTGCAAAGATCCCCCTCGGTTCAATTGGCTTCGCCTGGGTACACCCCAGACTAGTAAGCCCCACCGCCACGACAAGGCTTGAACCATGGTGAGGTGGCGGCGGTATCCTCTTAGACCGCTACGGCCCAGTTCTGCTACAATGCAGAATGACACTACCTCTCTCTAGTGTATTAAGCTCAATACCCGTTTTGGTGTTACGTGAGAGTATTTTTTTATAATAAAGGGGGACAAATGAGTTATTTCTTTCCACTATCAACGCCCATGAACATATTTACGATGCAGTTGAGTTGCCCTCCCTTCCGCCTCCCCTACATTGGCCCCCCGGCTACTGATAAATCACACATACCTCCCCGGTCGTACCGGCCCAATTCCGCTGGAATTCAGTATGGCTCAATCTCTTTCTACTTATAGATCTGAAATAAGTGAACATAAATAGATAAAACTGATAAAAGCATATATTATTTATTAACAGAACCACCGTACATTATATTGCAAGACTTGAATAGCCCTCATTATGGATTCCTATTCAATAAACTTCATCTAATTACTAATAATTTCTACCTTACAATAAATTTCATCTAAACAAATTAATTAAAAAAAAATCTCGTGATGAACTAAAAATATTTTATTATTCCCGGTATTTCAGGCAATATTAAACCATTCGCACGGACAATAGATCTCTAATTGATCTGTGAATACATCGCCCGATCAAAGGAACGGCTTATTAGTTGTTACGATCTCTCACTCGCTGGCCCCGCTTATTCGTAACATTACTATGACTCGGAACTTTTTTGTGCATACAGCTAACGTTATCGACAGTACGTCACTACGTCCATAACAATATTGTTAAGATTGTAGTGACATATACTAGTAGAACAAATAGCAATATTTGAGTTAAAATTAGTTCCTATTAATGAATCTCTCTCATAGAAAATAAGAAGTGAATTAAAGGAATATTACGTGCGTAACAATTCCAACAGTAAGATACAATAAATCCTTCAAAAGAGATATAAAAGAAATTGAATCAGACGAAGTCAGTCACAAAAAACGATATAACTATAAGTGCTTGTTATTTAATTGTGCCTCGTTTACAAGATATTTTTATCCACTCTCGCTCGGAGAAATTAAACGAAACAAAATTAAATTTTAGTCCATGCCTCGAGAAGTGGGATAAAAATTAGTTCTAGCGGTTACTTGACAATAAGTTGTTATGAAATGTGTTTGTAAGAAATTATGATTAAATTTATGAGTTTGTCAGATTTATGTCAATTTCATATCGATGGTTAGAAATAATTATCTTATTACAATGTAGCAACATTCAATAACACTGAAACTCCCGTCAATAAAATAATTTGATGACGACCGGCTGGCGCAGTAGCAGAGTTCGTGAGATAGAATCCCTCCCAGGTATGACATATATACACAAGGCCCAGTATGTACAAATTCGATAAAAAAATTGGAGTAGTTTACTATGATGACCTCGTGGATGACGTGAGAAACTTTGGAGCTTTTTCATTCCCAGTTACATTCCAAATATAAAGTATAAAGAAGAAGTTAAAGTAGTGAATGTTAGCATAACACTCGGCTGCCCTCTATTTTCTTGGCTGTTAATCCTTAAGGCACAGGCACAGCAGTGGTGGGCCAAGCCCATAAAAAACCTATTTTTCTAAAATTTATCTATATAAGTTGCAAAAAAATTATAAAGTTGTAAAATTTTACTTATAACAGTTAGTTGAAGGGTTCTCGAGCGGCGGCCCCGCAACGGAAGACGGAGTCTCTAGACGAGGTCTCCTACCCGGTGGGCTGACGACTTGGTTGTCGTGGCGGGGAGCCATTGGATGTAAATGGATCGTCACCCGGACCTATGGCGTTTTGTGGCTGCAGTACCTAAGCAGAGGACTTCGTTCTCCTGATGATGATGTAAAAATGTATACCTATTTAAGATTACATTTTCGTTAAGTTTGTCTATTTTATTTAAACCAAATTAAATGCTGAAGTTGCCGCATTATCCGCTTAGACGGCGCAAGGAAATAAGATTACGTCTGCCGCGGTGAAGTAAGTATATATTTTATTTATCTGTCCCAGTTCGCTATAGACGACTGGTTGTCTTAACTAGTATACTATGCACATTATGCCTGCGGTCACGATATAGAGAATGTTAATTTATATTGTTTTATATTTATTTCTCCTAAATATATAATTTTAATTATATAAAGACCAATTTGAGTATATTTCATTGAGGTGTCTCGACTATCTCTCTTCCACACGATTTTAATCGTCCCCACAATTTCACTTGGAACACAGAAGCACAACAACTTAAGTTTTCGAATGAATGCAATGTATTATAGAACCTGCAAAAAACAGCGTGACAGAAGCAGTAATGAACTTTGTGGACATGAATTTTATTATTTACGGTGCAATAGCAATTGTTCTCGTGAAAAGGAAAATGGAGAAGATTCGTCTGGCTTTCATAGATTATAAAGTCCACCAAAAAATGTAATATAATAATAATATTATCGGTGGACCTAAAACACCACGCGCTAAGTACCGCAAGGACTTGTGAAACAGGCCCTAGAAACTGAAATATATTTAATTTAATATCCTTGGCGTGACCATAAATACTGTCATAATTAAAAATAAAAAAGTATTTAAGTAAGTAAGTAACTTTGAATTTGGAATCTGTCATTTTTACGTGATTGTTTTTCTGTTTTCTCAATTTGGCGCCTATACATTGTACAATATTTTTCGATATTAAAATGGAGTGGGGTGATAAAGATAACAGAATTACACAAAGTAGGAATGGAGCCAAATGCAATTTTTAGGACTCTCCACACACTTGGTATTAGTCAAATGTTTATGTACCTGGGGATTAATGTGTGCAATAAGACTCGCAGCACAAGCGGTTACAACCGTCCTTCGTAGTTGAATGCCACACACTAGACCTTCGCCGGGAATGCCGGCGATACCGACCGCCCAGGACACCCACGTTGTGAGGACGGATGACTGAGCCCCATCGGCAACCGCCCCATATTTATGGGGTGAGACCCCGCAGCCGCTGGAAGAGGACCGAAATCTTGGAACGGCTCCCTCTGCCCCCTGCGGGGATACGAGGAGCTCTGGTCATCGTAACTTGGCGATGGGATTGGGGGAATTAAACTCTTCCCACCTATTCAAATACTGGTCCATGATCAGTTTGTTATTCGTGATCAAAAGTTCATTGTTCGGTATACTATAGTATCGTATTTATGCCTAATTTCAACCAAATTCCTTCAGTACTTTTGCGCGAAAGACACTCATGAAAATTTCTCAATAATATAATAATTATATCTCTATTTCGTACCTTTTAAAAGTCCATAAACGAGAAACTAATCACAAAAGATATTGTACATAGTATTACCATCGTAATTCCGGTCCTACTCGCCTCGCTTCCTCCCACTCCAATGGGCCCGTCCAAACGGAAATTAACGAAACGCGGTGTGTGAATTTCTGGTGTACATGTACCTATAGCTTTCACCTTAACGGCGGTATCGTGTAAGTAAGAGGTACCTCCCCTGTAACCTATGACAAATTTTGTAGATATATTTTGTTAATAATACAGTCGCCATCTATATGTATGTTTTTTTAATAAGGGGGCAAACAAGAATAGGAGCATTTTACGACTACCTACGCCCATGCACATCCATGTTGTTACTATACCGATGCGTTGCCATCCTTGGCCCCCCTCCCTCCACAGGGTCACCGGCTATTCACAAACCACACGAAACGCGACACTGAAGATGTCACGTTACGGCGGTATTATGTGAGCGAGAGTTACTTCCCCGGTCGTGCCGGCCTCCTTATCTAAAGGATTTTTTCCTTTTTTTTTAAATAAATTATTTGTTGTTATGGACAATTTCTTACATATTCGACTCCCTAAAAGTTCTCAAAACTCTTGATAGTGTCTTCCGGATATAATATCAAATATGCTGCCACCATGTCGTTTGTAAACACGATGACGTTTGCAGTGACCTCTGGGCAAAGGAGTTGAAACTTACAGTTCAACTGAAGCTGCCCTTATTACAGTTCAGTAATATTCGATCCCCATCAGCTGTTGAGTTACAACAATGCAACCGAGTGACTGCGGCTCGTTCCAGGCCGGCAACAAACTTTTGGTTTCGGGTGCTGTCGACAGTGGAAATAAATAATCTGTGACCCGTGTTGCTCACTGGCAAAGCCGGGGCTGGTCAGATTAATATTCAGATGAAAGGATGTACCCTTCAATTTGTTAATTTATAAATTTAAATTAATTTTATTTTTTATTTATAGGCCAAAAAGAGCTACTTTATATTTTGTTTGTTCTAGAATATTAAAAAATCAAACTTTTAGAACAGGGGGATGACTGGATGCGAGGGTAATTACCATTGATGAATCAGTGTTACTGAACCGTCGTCATAACCAACTGTAAATAATATACTACTGATGTATAAATATAGTTCGTTATTATTATCAGTACTACATCTTGTTATTATTTCATAGTATTATAATATCACATTGATTACAATATAACTATGTTGGTATTACTCCGCTAACTTAGCTAATTGTATTGTGAGTGACAGGGGATCCGTGGTCATGGCGTTCGATTAAATAAACCTATGTTCAGCATTTAATCGATCAATCATGATGAACAAATATGTATAATAACTAATATCATATATCTGTGTTGCTAAGTAAAAATTGTAGCATGTTAGTTCTGAGCCAGTTTGTAATAAAAAAAATTTTTTCAGTAACTTAAATGAAATGGCGGAAATAGGATTATTATAGGATTATTTTTATGAACTTTAGTTTTGAAATAGCCGTTTAATAAAATCGGCTGAACTTAAGTGTAGTCTTAAACTCAACACCTTGGACCACATAATGTTTCACCGATATCACTTTGCCTTGCACTAAGCCTCATTTAGACAAAAAATTTGTTGAATACTAGGTGTAGACACAAATACGCGCTGTGTTTCCAAACTGAGTCCTGGAGACCGATTTTATAAAGAAGACCTAGGTGTAGAGGGCCGATTAACGTAGGAAGCATTAGTCGATCATCTGCGCCTATGCCTTCAGGATCGTCGCGTTGGTCATGTGGCAAAACAACCCACATGCGGTATGTATATGTCTTAGAATTCATTGGAATGTGTCTATGTCCAGCAGTGAACTAACCGAATAAGGCCGATGATTATGATGTTTGTGATGACTATAATTCATATTCACGAACCCGCAGTGAGGAAAATGTTTAAATGTGGACAAAATGTTATAAATAAGTCAAAAGCTACATGAAATTTAAACTCAACAATCATTAAGGTGGATCACCCTCCCCAATGTTATAACAATGTCTGTTCTACACTAAAAGGATTAAATCCCAGAACAGTTGACAACATAAATATTGTAATGATTACAGCTATCGGTATTCTTCATTAATTATTTCTTACTTTAATTTAATACATTTTGTTGGATATCTGAATTGAAGTGCACTTGGCTACATAGCGATTTAAAAAATAGATGAGAAGCAAAATAAAAGAGCTCGGCCTACTTGAAATGTAAATCTCCGCCGTAACGAACATTATGGAAGAATATGGGCCGTCGGTACTGTCGTATCATGCGCATAATTTTAAATTTTCCATTAAGTAATTATACTTAATTATATACCTATGATATATATAATATTATGTATGTTTGTTGTCCTTCTCGAAAAACTACTAAACTGTTTTGAACGGGATTTGAGATTTGACACAGATTATTATTTGGAATAATATAAAATATCTATAAAGTTCTCTCTAAGTTTCTCTAATAGTTTTCAATATATTCAGAGTTACTTACTGAAAATGGATTCACAAGCGGTTCTATTTGTCCGTTTAATTCTAATAAAATCTTTTAATAAATTATAGCACGGCTGACTATATGTCATTGGACCTACCGTTCGTAGTTCATATCTATTATTTTATTATTATTTTAGTATTGGCCACCGCACGCTTTGGAAGGTTTCCACAATGGGATGTCCTCAGGGTTCGGTATTGGGCCCTACACTATGGCAACTCCTCCTTAACCCTATTCTTAAATTGCCGTGGCCAGAGGGTGTAAGTTTTGTGGCATACGCAGACGATTTGACCCTAGCTATCGAGACACCATCGCGCGCCGTTATCAAAGAGAAATATTCGACGATCTTGAACAGTTTATCAGATTGGGGGACCCGTAGGCTAACATTTTCCACAGCCAAGTCCCAGACGATGGCAAAGTGGACCGACCATTAGTGTGAATGGTACCTTGATCGCGAGTGAATCTGTGACCAAGGTGCTTGGGGTACACATGGCCGATACTAGATCCTTTGCGCTGCATGCGGGTTTGATGAGCGAGAAGGCCACCAGCTCTTTCGGTAAGATCTCATATGTCTCTACTTCCAAGTGGGGTGTTAAGTACCGAGCACTTAGGTTCCTATACCACGGAACCTATGTTGCAATCCTGATATATGCTGCAGCGTTTTGGTGTCGACGATCTCACCTGTATATTGTACGTAGTGCATTATTACGCACCCAAAGACCAGCTTTGATTTTATTGACGAAGGTCTACATGCCATGCAGCAGTGCGACGCTACCAATATTTTCCGGCGTTCTGCCTGCCGATCTGAAGGTTCTTCGAGCGGGACACGTGGAGGAGGAGGAGTGCGCGGGGCTCAAGGGCAAGTAGCGCAATAAACAGAAAAGCGCTATCGAGGGCGATGTCATCGCCACTTGTCAGTTACTCTGGGCCGTGTGTGCCGTCGGGAGGGAGCTGTATTGCTTCTTTCTAGAAGTTACAATGCGTCTGGCATATCAATGGACGGAATCTGAGTGCGTTATTTCGCAGACATTAACAGGGCACGAGTGCTTTAGGAGCCGCATGCACAGAATGGCGTTATGTGACCTGCCGTCATGCACTTGTGGTCATGAAGCTCAAACCAAAGATCATATACTGTGGGAATGTGACTTGTACGAGAACGTGAGAAACGTCTTGTTTGACGGCATACAACGGACGAAAGTGGGTCCAGTCTATCGCTAGGATTTTGTCGCAACGGAACAGTGTTTAGGCAATTAAAGATATTTGTGCATACATGGCACGCGAAGAGGAAGGATAGGTAACGACGTAGCTGCATCGAGATAAACAGGACTGACAAGGCCGATGACAACTTCTGTCTTTGTGGTGTCAGGGCCCAGAAAGGGAAGAGTTAAATAACGAGAGGGCACTTAAATAATATGTAGCGAGTCAGAAATTACACGTCGGGGAACAGAGCTGTAAGTGTGCAAACCCCATGATTCGCTCCATATATCGAGAGGTGGGCAGGAGCATAGGTGAGGTGGGTAAGTTCATATCTATTGCAATTACATTATACAGTTACTAAAGACGGAATTTCGCTGATCTTTGAAAATGTTTATTTTAGTTTTTTTTACTATTGAAAAACCATTTATAAATAATTTAAAGCAGTTGCACATTACTTCTGTTTCTCAGCGCACTTGGCACTCGTTCAAATAACACAAAATACACAATTAAAGCTTTTTACACAGACAATCACATAATAATTAAAGCGGCTTAATTAATTACTTTGCACGTTTTATACTGGGAATATTAATCATCATCATTATCAGCCTTTATCGGTCCATAGCTGGACATAAGCCTCTTTCAATGAATGCCGAGATGACCGACCTCCTGCTACTCACATCCATCCCGGAACGGCTACGGCACGAAGATTGGCTTCCGGTTGACCAACACTTCGCCTTCCAAAGAGCGACCTCTACTCCAGAATATTAGTGGACCATCTGCCATCTGATCTTCGGAGTGTGTGTCCAGTTCACTGACACTTTTGTGAGCTCATCATTCGCCTGATATCGGAAAACTTAATTCCCTGCCTTATGATTCCTTGCAAATTCTATCAGCCAAACAAACATCCAACATAGCATGTTCAGTAGCCCGTTGAGCTACCGCAAACTTTAGGACCAGTCCTAAATTAAAAGGCCATTTTCGGCTCTGTGGGTCATCACGGGGTGCACAAATTGGTTGATGTCTTTGTCTTCCAGCTGTGTGGTGTAGGCAACGTGAGAATGTGACAAAGGTTCCGGAATGCTGCCCAACCCAACTGAATCCTTCTATCCTCGGCTTCCTTCCTGAAGTTATGTCAACTTAGTTGTAATAGTTGCTTGAGGTAGACATAACAAAATCGACGTTGACAGGCCTAGGGAGAACGTGTTCGTTGAACATGTTTGTCATGTCCAAGTTCATCCTAAGACCAATACGCCGGGAGGATTCATTTAGGCCGTGCAAAATTTCCTGCAAACTCTTCAACACAACAATATCGTCGCCGAAAGGAAGATGTGAGAAGTACTCGCCGTTAATATTTATGTCGTATTTTGCCCAGTTTAAAGTCTTAAAGATGTGCTCCAAAGCACTAGCAAACAGCCTCGGGGAAATAACTTCCACCTGCCGCAATCCTTGATTCAACTAGAAAAAGGGACTGGGAAGACCATAGTTACGAGGGTGAAACAAGATCATGCTACTTCTGTATATGCAGAAGATTTAACATCCTAACATTTATCAGGATAATAATAATAATAATCAAAAGTTTTACACAAAAATATATTTCTGTGAGACTTTACGGTGGCCATTATCAGGTGACGGCTGATTCTCTGCAACTCCTATATAACACAGCTCGTTCAATGCACTCAATGTGTATGCTCACATTTACAAATATTTGTCGGTTATACAAGTCGGTCATAAAATGACGAGAACAATGAGATGATGAAGATAAAGATAAAATTGTGTTCAATTTTGTTCAGATAACGAACAAATATGTTTCCTATTTTCATTTTCAATCTAAATCATTCCCATTTTCAATTTAAATAAACAATTTCCACGTGACAAACACATCACGTACAGAATTTATTATATATTGACAATAGTTTTGAATTAACTTCTATAGCGGTTTCAACAGGTGTCTATTAATTTGTTTATTTAAAAATTTTATTGAGTTCAGAATAGGCCTACATTTGGGGTCGTATATTGTTCGGGCAATAAATACAACTAGATTAGAGGGCTGTTTCATAAATATAGCGCCATTGCTCTTTTCCTGCTAAGGAACCTGCTTTAACACCAGCTCGTTACGATAGCTATGGTCTTGTATTTCATGTTGATCCGATAGCTCAAAATAAAGATTATGTAAAACGTGAAAGAAGTACAAATCCGTTCGCCAGCTGACGTCTCTACAATTTGGATTAGAATTTAAAATAAAAAATCTAATGCCAGAAAAGATTACTAATACCTTCCTTAATAAATAAAAAATGAAAGTACGTTCTATAAATTTCTGGTGAATCTATTGTAACACCATTATGCTAGGATAACTATCAGATAGGACTTTTATGAAGTTCCGATAGCTCAAAGAGAAGATTGTGCCTTCACTGCAGATGTACTTGTTTACCAGAAGTACTTATATCTAGGTCCATTTAATGTTCGTATGGATTTATCTCAACAGTTTAGAAGAAAAAAAAAACTTATACTTTCCTAAATAAATAAAAGAAAATATCTTTTATAAATTTATTTAAAGGAAAATGGTCGTGATTTTGTTGGAGGTCATGCACCATTTAAATCTTACGCGTTGTGACGAATAAACGTTTAGTTTTTGTATGCTTTAATTATTTCCGTGGTAGTCCTTAAGAAGTTCATTCAATCGTTCAAAATATTTTATAAAATAAATGTAGATTTATAAGCAATGTGAATAATCTTAACGAAACATCATTATCATTTCTTAAAAATTTAGTGGGAGGCTGCTAAATTGCACTAATTTTTGGAAACTTCTATCCAAATCAATGTGCTTTTTAAATCTTTAATGACCACGCATTTTGATATTTTAATATATAATTAATTAAAGATTAATCTATAATAGATAATATTGATTTTATGTGGGATGTGAGTGTACATGTAGGTAATGAATGTGGAGGAGGCAAGGCAAGTATGTAAGGATCGTGGCATCCTTACATACTTGCCTTCGTATGGCAGTCTGTCGCTCTGCCTACGCCCTGCTGGCATCAAGATGTTTTGTTGTTGTTGTTGTTAATTTTATTTCATGTCGTCGAATATATGATACCTAACCATATTTATTTATTTATTTATTTTCATTTTCTTATTCTCTAGGATTCGTCATCATAATCATGTTAAAGACACTGAATTAGTTCCGTTATATTGACAATTGAATCTTTTAATACAATGTACAGTGTATTATAAGATTCAATTGAAATCAATGGGCAGTCTAATGACCAACAGAAGTCATTAAAACAGGGCCGTGCTCCATTTGAAATGTTTCATTTTATATTAACTACTCACATTACTTAGAAAAACTGTATCGCTCGTACCACCAAATTTTAATATAATTTATAAATATATTCAGGTGGGCTGGATCAGAACCCAGCCCACCTGAGCAGTGGAAAGGTTCGAGTGGTTGGTAGTTAATTCCGATACACCCACCCATCCAGCCATGTATTACTTCTATTTACTGTCAGTAATTAATCTTTATCATCATAAAAGCGAAATATAAACAATTAGCCCATTTAACGTTGTTTTATTAATATGTTTATATATCTAGTTAAACATACGGAAAGTAACAAAACAAAAACAGAAAATCTTCATCAAACTTACTTTACTTTATTGCTGAGATTATAGAGTTTAGCGGTACAAGTTTGTTAGCTAACAAACTTGTACCGCGACCGCAATCTAATTATATAATGCTTTATACACAATAATTTATAGTAAATACACGCTCCCTTCTTTCCGCCGAAACTTTGTTCTAAATGCCATCATATCCATTCATCATCAACAATCGTGATATGTCCTAGAATCTTAAAAACAACCCTGCTCTGATATCTTAAGTTTACGAGAACTCGGTATACTCAATGTTGTAAGCAGAGAGGATGTAGTACTACTTATGACGATCCTTACATAGCTGGCTACCATGTTTACTGCATATATCACATTATTTATAGATACAATAGAGGTAACATTACTGATTTTATCGTGACGTGGTTGGTTATTTAACAAGTTCGATGTTTCTGATTCTCTACAGCAGCCATGGTCATCAAACATAATGTTACAGTTGCAAGTCATATTTTTGTTTTGCTGGCATACTTAACACTGTTTATTCATAAAAATATATCGTAATATAACAGAGTATGTGTGAACATGGAAGACGAGGAACGTGACAAAAAGTTTCCTTATGCTCGCAGCTAAAGTATCCTTTAAAAGGCAATGGGCTGGTCATACACTAAGAAGAATAGATGGCAGATGGGCCAGTAAAGTTCTGGAGTGGAGGCCGCGTTTAGGAAAACTAAGTGTTGGTTGACCATTCATTCACCAGGTAGGAAGACGATCTCCGTGCTACAGGCTACTGCCTGTCCGACATGGATGCGAATAGGAGGAGATCGGCCGTTATGGCATTCATTGAAAGATGCCTATGTCTAGCAGTGAACTGATAATGATGATGATGCTCTTAAACATGGAAAAACGTAACGAGCCAAGGAACTACATTATTAACCAACCGAAAATATATGGAATCAATATTGTGGTGGTAATGGTCTTATAACATGGGGCAAGTTCCTATCAAAATAAAACATTTATTGCACAAAAAAAGGCATAAGAGCAATTTGTGGTCTTAAACGGGATGAATCGTGTCTACCAGCATTCAAAAATTCAAAAACTAGGCATGTTACCAGTACCGTTGCTCTATTTCTATGAAATATGCATACTTGTACAGAAACATAAACACTTATAACTATGACAGACGATGTTGATCCTCGTAGGAAGCGACATCATTTTAAACTTGTAATTTTAAATATGTGTGTTCGTACATATCATGAAGTACCAAATAATCTCAAATAACTGAACATTAAAATAAAAAAAAAGTAATATAATTGGTTGAAAGAAAATAATTTTATAGCATTAAGGAACTGTAAGAATTTTTTATTAGTAGAATGTAATATATTACTGATATATCTATGTTGCATGCTAGTATTTAAGTTTAGTAAAACATGTATATCGAAATAAATTGAATTTTAAATATCTACATGTAAACATTTTTTAAGCAAATAAATTGGTAATACTTTATTATTATACACACAGAGCGAAAGCCATGTGTCCTTTCGCTATATACATGTAGCATTAACGTGAATTTCACGACGTTAGTATGAAATCAGATACTGTGCAAACGATGGCACATAACACTATTAAACTGAATTCAGCAATTATAATTTCATTGAAAACTTATGTTAATGCACGTGCAGTTTCAAACGCTATATTGAATGTTATTCGATTGCGAGGATGGCAAGGTTGCTTTTAATATATTTGTTTTATATATATATTATGTATGATAACGATGGAAATAAAACAAAGCCATGAAAGATTTTTATATTATTATATTGTTCATATAATCTTATATCTATCATTATTAATAACTATAAAATCTAAAGAGTTCTGTAATATAATATCATAACTTATTTTGTATTTTAGGATAAGTCCAAGGTGTGATGATAAATCTGGAATGTGGCCATGAGAGCAAAATATCGTATTTGTCCTTGTTTATATCATTTATATACAATAAAATAAATAGTTAGTTTTAAGTGTTCAGTTTGGCAGTTGGTTCGGTTTACTAACCCCTTTAGGAAACTGGCGTGAATGTATATTGCTTTTGTTTTAAATAAAACTTATATCCGTTACGAGGTTTAAAAAATATTTGATAAACCAGAGGGCGGCTGGTAAGTTAAAATTAAATTTGCGCTGTTGTCGAATTACAAAAGAAAAAGGGCTCCCTTTTTCTTTCGTAATTCACAAGGAGTGTTCGGCGACCTATCTACTTTTCACTAACTGCAGAAAGTTTAGAAAAGCCTCAATTCAGTTATTTATGGCAATGGACTAACATTGAAGTTTCCCGGTTTAAGTTGTTTCCTTCGACGGACGGATTTGGACGCTAATAGTACTTTTCATTTATATCCCTCTAGATGAGCCAACTGTGCTCTCACAAGTTGTACCAGTGGCGACAGCAAATTCATTAATCTATACTGAATCTAAAGTTGCCCAGTCGTGCCAGCCCAGCTACAGAACAGTAAATACACTATTTAGATAGAAGTGTAAACAAACACTAAACAGTTTCTATTGTGTTGTTTCATGTGCTCAATGTTCCATACATGAGAGTTGAAGGTATGACACCTGAGGCAGACCTACGAAATCAATCATTTTTTTGTTTTCGCGGGGAAACGCATCTACGCGTCTTCACTGGTTCTGGGTGGAGTCCAGTGGTATGTGGAGCTCGCGGCACATTATAGTCCCAAATACCCATAAAATCACCGCGAGTACCATCAGTGCCGCCTTCGGTGAGCTGCCCGCAAAAAAAAATCATCATGGCAACCCGTCGGCTAGTCAGTCCCCTAAAGGGCCGACACTCCACCAACTTTGGGACAGTGCATTGAGGTGAGGTTCCCATCGGCTCGCTCCTTGCCCCCTGCGCAAAAGCGCCTCCTCGTGTTGCTTTTTGGTCCCCTCTTCTTAAAAGAGGAATGGAAAAACACCACTCGGCTCAATTGGCTTCGTCTGGGCTTACCCCAGGCTACTAAGCCCCACCGCCGCAACAAAGCTTGAACCACGGTGAGGATCAAAATCAATCCCGTATTAGTCACATGTAAAAATTCGCTGCCTACGTAATTCGGTTGCGGTAACTCCGCCCAATCCTTCACAGCCCCAACGTAGTCAGTCTTAACCTGCAGAAACTTAATTGCATTAGCGGATTTCCGGTACTCAAAGCAGGCCTAGTAGAGCCTGGGGCGTCGGGTTTTATCTCATTTAGAATATTTACTTCGAATTTTTTGTAAGTGTAAATTTCGGTGTGAGGCAATTATATTGATGTCCTAAGTTTACACGAATGTTACTCTTTACACTAAAAATAGTTTTATAGATTTTGTAGCGTTTTATTTAATCATGTCACTAGCCTGAAATTTCAGAAACTTCAGAGCAGCCATGGTCACGGGTAGACTGAGATGACAGACATCATAATGTATTATAAGTATCCAAAAAGTTATAATTATTTTGTTGTTATATGAAATTTGGATGTTTTTTAATTTCAATAGCCTTGATCATCCTTGGGAGGAATCAGTGTTCCCTGGTGAGGATTTGCACTTTATCAAATCTAATGTAATGGCAGGGCCCAACTTCAGCATGCTCACAGGCCGCAGATTTTGTAATACGTCGGTGTTTCATATCAGCTCCATGGTCTTTTTAGTTAGTTATCATAGCTTTTTTAGTTTGCCCTATATAAGAGGGACTCTCTTATGTATGCCCTTTTTAAATATGGTAATATTATAGGTAAGCCGCGCGACGGTGGCTGGTTTCACTCTGTTTCTGTGGAGCAGACGGGTGTTGCATGTCACAGATGCCTCTTGCTCTCTGAAACATAGATTTACCCACGATAGACAACTGTGTTGCATGGAGATGAGAATTGCCGTTTAAATACCTATCAGTATGGGTATGCTTCCTGTATATAGTATGATTGAAGGTGTTGTTGTGATTACGGATGATCGAAACATCTAAGAAAGCTGAAGAATTATTTCCATTGTTGTTTGAATTTAGATAATAACTTGATTGTAAATCGAATTTTGGAATTCATACTATTTAGATGGTTTAGGTTAGTGGTTATTTTATCTTTGGGTAAAATTGTGAGAGTATAATCAACAAACCTCCTGTAGAACCTTGGTATTATAGGTGAAGTTCGAAGGGCTGCATCTTCAAAGTCCTCCATAAAGATATCCGTCACTATATGGGATACTGGCGAATCCGTCGCTACTCCGTCTACTCGCTTGGAAAATTGATGACTCCACATAATATAGCCAGATGTGAGGCAATGTTTTAATAGTTCAGCATATTCCAGTGGTAGTTTATTATCCTTTAGCATTCTTGCTACATTTGATATACACTCTGCTAATGGTAAGCATGTATATAGGGACCATACATCAAAATTGACCATAATTTCAGTGTCGTCGAGATGTAGCTGTCGTATCACTCCGACTAAGTGGTGAAAGAAACACACATACCACAAGTATGTATATGAATGGATGTGTGAGTAGAGAACCAAATGTAACTTGTAAGTCACTGATAGTTGGAATTTTACGTAGTAATTGAGATTTCTGACGAATCACATCGGCAGGGCTCTAACTAACTCTACATAAAAATCACATCAGTCTGTTGCTTTCTTTTTGTTCAGTTGCAAACAATTTTGTAACTGTTGACGCAGTAGTATATCTTAATGGAACGAGTCCTGTAGAAGCGAGAAAGTGGAACGCTCTAGAGCCTTGTTATCTATATAAAATGATGAACGTCAGGAACAAATCTCATGGGGTTTCATATATATTTGTATTTCATATATATAATATATTTGTCCAAAAAATTGAGAAGTTTCAATATTCTGTTGTATTCGAGAAGCGTCAACAGGAGGCATTCTAAATTTAAAGTTTCCTTGCCCAGATGATTTGGCGTGTGGAGGCGAGTTTGTGTGAAATTTTATCTTTATGAAGTACGAAAATATTCAACGGCTTAGAATATTACAGAGGCAGTTAGTTGAAGGAAGAGTTTTTTATTCGTTAGTCTTATTTTGCGTGCTTCAGAAGTGATGTTTAGGTATTGAATTAAGTAAGTGAAGTAATCCAATATATTATATAATCTATTTATATAACTTTATTAATATTTATCGCTATTTTATTATTATTCCCTCCCACTCTAAATCTACCTCAAAAGTACACTATATGTGTACACTATATGTGTATATATAATAAAAATAAAAGGAGATTTGTACGTCATTTCTTATGCAATGTGCTAAATTTTACCCAAACTTGCCAAGTAGTTTTGACATTACATACAAATTTTCCTATACCCTCCACCTATTAATAAGAAAAGAAAATTTATATAATATATTCTTCAACTAATTATCTTATTAATCTTTCATGTATTCTTTAGCTTTTTCAAACTTTGAAGGTTGCATATTTGTGATTTAACGTAGCTCAGACTTCATTAACACACAATATTTATGACCTTCCTCAATCCTGAACTTTTACATTCGCTAAACCCTACAGGACTGTCGTTCTAAATGTACTGATTTTCTAGCTACACAAATGTAGTTGGCATTATATAAATGCTTTTCAAGTTCAACAAATTCTGACAGGCATCACCTGTCCATTCTCCTATTTACACATGATCAGGCGTGCTGTCAGATAATCCAATCTCTTCAATGTAATGTTACGCTCTTAAAAACGACTAAATTCCCACATTTGTTTTACATTGTAGCTTTACTATTAGGCACAAGGTTTCATACTCTGGTCGGTGACTGGTTTAAAAACAGGCAGTGGCATGCTGCATTGCAGCTGAGTCGGGCGGGCACGACGAAGAAGTAACAAGGTGATTCATAAACGGCCCAGGTTGCATGAGGGCAAAAGGATTTACTACTTCTTGTCGTTTATAAATAGAGGTTACAATTAGTCCAGTAGTGATAGGTATAATAGCAGCAAATATAGAATAGCATGGACTTTATATAAGAAAACCTTTGGTTTTGTTTAACAGGCGAGGGTTGTCGAGGTCAAACTTCAAAGTTTGTGTAATAATTAGTAACACTGGAATTTATGTAATAAGCTGTATAGACGGCAGATGAATTGCCCTATAGCCGACAGATCCGGGAACCTTAATAGAGGCGGCCGCGGTACCCGCGGGGTTTTAGTGGTTATCCGGTTTATCCTGCGACAACATCGTATCCCAACCAAAATGCCTTTCACAGAGATAACGGAAAATGAACATTATAAAACGCAGTGTCTTCCTTTGCACTGACAAATGCATTTTATATTGATTTATCTTGATATCCCCACGAGGTTATGTTGATTGCCTTGACAAATAGACAAGTTATACAGAGACGGACAACAACAAACAAAGCAAGTAACATTTGCAAAACGTAAACTACTCGAGTCTTCATTACCAACCAAGTATGCCATACACCCACACACACACACACACACACACACACACACACACACACACACACACACACACACACACACACACACACACACACACACACACACACACACACACATACACACGCACACACACACACACACACATTACGAAGCAAAAAACTTCCCGCTAACTCTGAGGATGCCAGTGTGGATGAGATATCCAATTCTGAGTAGGCCATTAGCCGTACGTACGGGGTTACCCGTTGGGGGTTTCGGTGTAGGGATTTAGGGTTAGGTCAGCGGCAGAAGCTACGAAAAGGGGAGTGAACTATACGGATATTATGTGGAAAGTTTATACAGTAGACTTAAAGTCACTGGAAATCGGAGGAGTCTGAGTCAGACCCAACTGCAGTGGCGTCCATCTACTTGAGGTCCCCGGTTGTTTCAAATGATTTAGTCTTTAGTGAATAGAGGGTCTTATATACATGTGTGCGGCTAGGGATAGAAAACTAAATAGCAGAAGTGTCGTTGGCGAGGTCTCTCTGGCATGGCGTGTTAATGGCACGCGTGTCCTGGAGAGGGTGGACACACATTCCGATAACCGTTATATCTGGTTTGAGGTTTCCACACGACGCCGGTCAGGGTAAGGCCGGTCTTGGTTGCCGGTGACGAACCATGCCGTGTCACCGCATAGACGGCGCGTACCTTTCCTTTCACAGAGGGCTGTCACTTACCCCAGTCGCTCGTTGTATGATCGGCGTGACATCACATGCGGTAAGCCGAGCCCCCCCTGCGACGAAACCGTCAGCTGGTCTTGCGTAAGCCATTTGCCCGATGACTAGGCCTCGGGGTGGCTCTTGAGTTTGAGGCACTTTGTTTTCATGGGCGCCGACACAGACCACCTGCGGAATCGAGACTCAATGTCATCGCATTAGCATCGAGCCCGCAATGAACAATAGACGGTTGAATTTTACCAGCCATTTTAGAAGCCTGGCGTCTGAAGGGAGCAACGGCGGTCTTTTCCTAATAAGAGTGCGCCTTTGCATTGTTTGTGGCGCACTCGCCATGAATTCTTGGAACTCATGTTCTTTTGACCGCTGCAAGCAGTGGAACGTATATACACATCTGTTTATTTATATACAATTGAGAAATCTATCGCTCATACAACTCCTGTGTGCGTTGTTTGTGTTTGTGTCTCTGATTATTATCTACATTACGAGTTCAGCTCTCCATATTTGATCAATCCGGTCCCGGCCTGGCCAGTTACCGTTGCGTCCTGTTGCTTTTCTTTCTTCTCGGATGGCCCTACTACTACTAGCTGCTGTAGGATTCAAGGCACCCCCTTTCAGGTGTCCGATAGTACCCGCGGAGCATTAGTGAATATCCAGTTCATACGCAAGTCACACACGCTCATTGAAACCCATGGAGGGCCGCTAAGCCTTAATGAGGTTTAGTAATGGTGGCCAAAGAGAACACTAAAATCTTCCTCGTGAGGCACCCTATAGGGCCTATATAGGGTGGCAACTGCATGAATATCCGTTTAGTGCGCCTTGCGAAAATGAATCCTATACATATGTATACAGCTTTCGGAGGCTATGGTTCATGTATAAGATTTGATTATAATAGTATGGTATCGTATCTAGGAGATAAAAAATTCACAGATTATATATTTCTGTTATCGCTATAACAACAAATA
>JAFELO010000650.1:713543-727776 GCA_017140195.1 Eumaeus atala | reverse complement strand
TCCGTGCGCGAGATTCATTCGCACTTGCCTGTTTTTATTTTTAATACCGCGTTGGGAAGTTCTTTGCGTCTCGCTGTTGATGTATTTAGCGCTTATAACGAGGCGCGACTTATGTGAATAATTTAACAATAAAGTCAGGACGAAGAGAATTTGGAGACTCCTATAAATTTCAAGATTGCGCGCTTTGACTGTCCTCCGAAGTCTCATTTTAATTATGTGGCTGTCTCCGGTAGCTACGTAACGGAATTAATTACATACTCGTGACGAACAAAGATATATGAAATGTGTCACAGTTACAGATTACAACCTGGAAATATATTGTTTTCGTAATATAAATAGTATTGTTTTCGTATATTTACGCGAATGTTATTCATTTTTTGACTATTTGGTCGATCTCAACGCGTTTCTTATAAATGTTTTATTTCTAGATTTATTTTTATTACAGGATTGCAAAAGGATTGATTTGATGCATTATTTCATTACAGATATTCTGTTTCATTCCACAAGTTAATACCACGAAACGAGATAAAATCCTTTGTATAGTCATGATAATGAATATAAAGTAGTTTTAATCTCAACTCTAGCTACATCACCTTTCCAAAGAACTAATTGACCTATGGTATATTTGATACTGGTTCTCGGAGAGAGACGGTGCATCCAAAGGGAAGGATGGATATTTAGATTTTTTATGACCGAACATGAGGTTAAATGGTGAGAACCCAGTAGTTGCGTTAGGTGTATTATTGATTCCCATCCCATGTACATTCGCTTTCTGACATAGTGTTAGGACCGTTTCTTTCATAAAGTGTAATTTAGATGTTCTACACGTCCATTTGACCTAGGGCTGGCTATAGCATTTAAAGTGTGTTTAAATTTATTTTCTTCAGAAAATTGCTTAAAACATCCGTTCGTAAAGGCCTTGCCTCTATCTGTTATTATTCTAACAGGATAAATAAACTGTAACGTAACTACTTCTGTACTCAACTGCAATTCCTAGCAGGTCGAGTAAAAACAAATTATGTAAAAGCGTCTATTATTACAAGTATATAGGAGTTTCCTTTACGTGTTTTAGCAAAAGGGCTCAGATGATCTGCGTGCAACGTATGCATAGGTATTGCTGGCTTGTTGATTGGATGTAATTCACCCTCCAACCTGCCATAAATGCCCTTGTCAAACGCCCTTTGCAAGCAAGAATTTCAATATTTTCTTATAAATCGTGTAATCCATAATTGAGCTTTAATAAAACTTTCCCATTTTTCAAAACCGGGATGACCTACTAGATAGTGAAGTTTTTGTAATAGTCCACATTTCGCAAATTTTGCAGTTACAAAATGAACATTCTGATGGTGAATATACTTTTTAGAAAGACTGTTGCTGGTGAACACCAGCTACAGTCTTTCTAAAAAGTATATTATCTTTTAACAATTTTATTTGTGGATAAATTTGAATCTGCGTTGTCACGATGCATAGTAATAATCCTCTCTATATTATCATCTTATAACTGTAAAGTAATTAACCAATCTGAATCGTCAATTAGGAGTATAGTACTAGTTACGGGGTTTCTATTTAGCGCATATACATGCTTCATTCGTTCACCGGGCTTATATTCAATGTCAATGTCCAATTCCTGAATTGTGAGCTACCAGCGAGCTATTCGTGGAACTAAATCCCGTTTTACAAGAGTGGTTCTTAAGTCCGAACAATCAGTGATAAGTTTAACTTTGATCCCAATGAAATAAACTTGAAAACGTTTGAGGGATTCGATTACTGCGAGTAACGTTTTTCTTCGTTAGTGGTCACTGACTAAAATAGGCTATAGATTTTAAACTACCGTCTATATAAATACTGCTTGAACCTATTTTGCTAGCGACAGTGTGCAATTCTATGCTTGCGGCAGCGTTATAAATTGCCAAGACCGACTTTGCAATTAAACGTTGCTTAAGGGTTTGAAATGCATTCTCTTGGTCAGGACCCCAATACCATTGTACGTCCTTTTTAGTAAGTACAGTAAGAGGGTGAGCAATTTGAGCAAAGCTTTTAACGAATTTTCTGAAGTACGACGTTAATCCGATAAGTTGCCTAATTTCTTGTACGCTACGTGGCCTTTTATATTCAGCGGCACATTTAATTTTACTTGGTTGTACTGTTCCGACTGAGATCTCATGGCCAATGTAAGTTACATTACATTTTAGAAAAGAATATTTACCAAGATTTTATTTTAAATTTGCCTGTGTTAGTAATTGTAAAACTTCTTCCAGCAACACTAACACTTCCTCTACAGTCGTTGTAGGCAAAACTACGTCATGTAAATAAAGGGCTACTATCATTGTTGTTGCAGTCTTACATAGACGTAATTACATCCTGCATCATTACTTAGGGCCACGACGATCCCGAAAATAGTTATTAAAGCTTCAAATAATAGACTACTACTGCTAATACTAAGGGAAGCTGCTGAAATGCATGCACAGTGATACATATTAGGGTACACGGTATGATGCCATTTAGGTGTAGGCAGAGCACGCTCTTCCTATCAACCAGTTAGTATATAATAAGCCACGGGATTGTTCTTCAGCTTTCACCATGTTTACGTACAAAGTAAACAAGAGAGTTCAGAAAACAAAGCAGCTTCTGGTAGTCTACTATCGTCCATGTGTATGACGTAATAATGTGCAATTTAACTCCAGATACACGCGCTCGACTTAGAACTTCTGTGTTAGGGCTGCTACTTGATACTGCATGTCAAGGTATGGAACCTTCGAGCTGATCTGAAAGTAGAATAAAATATAATTTATATGTGACAGGCATGGGGCATAGAAGTTGTTCATTATACATTAAATGCAACATGCCTCACTAAAACATTCAGCTTGCAAATGTTTAGATATCGCTAACATTGCGAAATTATTTATTACATTTAATTAATTAAAATACTATTCAATTCACAGCATTAGTGAACCGTGGTCAGGCGGATGGAAATTACATACATTTCTATTGCTAACATAACTATAAAAAATACCATAAAACTGAATAAAATATTTATTTCAGGGAAAGTTATAAAATCACGTCTATTCTTTGGGAGCCCAAAGGTACGGAAAAATTCGAACACGAGATTGACTTGGTCGCTTGTTTTGTGTAGATAAAATAGAATCCGTGCATATTTATTTTACCTGAATATAAGTAAAAATTTTGACTGGTTCATTTATTCGGGTACGGCAGATAACAGACGCAGAGCGGTCGAAAGTAGCACTCAGTAATTAACAAAACAAAAGCTCTCGTTTCATGTTTCCGACTAGATTATTTAAGGGGACAAGCTCCTGGGTAGTTGATTCCTCAAGCATAGGTGTTAGGTAAGGTTACATAGTGTACATAATTGATATTATAATTTTATATACTATACTATCGACCCGCTCGGCTTCGCCCGTGAATACATTATACACTAAAACCTGCCTCGATAATCTATCTTGCCATTGGAGAAAACCGCGTGAAAATGTAAGTAGTCTGGCCATAAATAATGTCACAAGCGAAATTTCAAAAAATTACATTTGAATTTGGAGTCTGTCATTTCCGTACGATTGTTCACTGTGTTTTCTCATTTTGGCGTCCATACATTGTAATTAATATATTTTGCGATATTAAAATGGAGTGGGGTGATAAAGAGAACAGAGTCGCTGTGATTGCATTCCACAAATTAGGTATGGTGCCATATGCAAATTTTAAAATTCTCCATACACATGACTGTGACAGAGAAAGATCTGGCCATCCACATAGTGTTAGTACGAAAAAGGTCGTAGTACGGGAAAAAATCGAAGGAATCCTGCAAATGTTAAAGATTTTATCACGGGAATAATGATACTTAGAAATATGACGCGTATTTTAAGAGATGACTTGGGACTTGCAGCCTATGTGGGACGCACTGGTTATTTCTTAAATGATATGTTAAAGAGGAATGGGATGGTAAAATCGAAACAGCCCCCGAGGCGGTAAAGGGTGGTTTTGAAATGAAATGGTTTGGTGTTAGCTTTGAAGGAGTGACTGTGCCATATTGTTGTGAAAAGTGTAACATAACATCGGCGCAAGTGAATCAAGATACCATTCTTGAGAAAGTAGTTAAGCCCCTTAATAACACCATCTTCAAAAACTAAGTATTGTCCTTCCAGCAATTCTTGGCACCAGGTCATAAAGCTCCGGCCCACGCGGTCTTCTCAGAGCTGAGGAATGACCGTCGCCCAGTCTCGATCTTAATCCGCTGGATTTTTATTTATGATCAGTTTTAGAGAATACAGCTTTCTCTACTCCATGATAATCTGGGACTATAAAACAATCTATACGAAGTCGGTAAAAAATATTGAATAAATTAATAAGAATAGTGAAGAATTTCCCCATGAAAGAGTGCAAGCCTCTATTGATAACTGCTTCGTACTGCTATTGATAACTGGGCTCAACGTTTAAGAGACTGTGTTGCAGCCAGTGGAGACCACTTCGACCTTTAACCTTTTTATATTTCTAATTGTTTTATATTTGTGTATTAACAAAATATACAAGTAATACGTTTTATTTGCAATTACAACAGGTTTTGTTCTTTGTTACAGTATTTGTGGCAAGACTAGGTATATATTGAGGAAATCGATCAGATACAGAAAGTTAGCTTTTGGTAACTTTGTTTTATAACGAGTATACATTATCATAGCTTCCATTGTGTTAAAAATATTAAAAAAATACATATTGTTGCATTGCAGCTTAATGGGACTGGCGTGACTGAGAAGCTCATTAAGCTCATACGACTCAGCCTTTACGTGATTGCTTTGCTCTCGCGTTTCTTTACGTTTGTAGTCAGCAACCCATTGGGGAGGTATGCATGACTCTGTAGTTGCTAATATGTATCGGTAGTTATTGGCTCTGATTCCTCGTTGGCCACCTTATCTCCAAAAACTTGTGCTCAGTGCATTTTCATCATCAACATTTTCAACATTGAGAGGGGGGCAAAGTAGGGCAACAGAGAATTTATTAAGAGTAATTATGTGGATGTTGATGAGCATCAGTAGTCATAAAAAGGCTCCGATTTTTAATATACAACCAATGTTGATGGATCATGTCGGAATTCATTTAGATATTTCCAACTCTTGCGTTTCGGTTACGTTATTTACAGGTAGATATTATGCATGAGTGCTGCACAGTAACATGAGTATATTGCAATGTAGACGAATTGGGCCGACATGACCGGGGAGGTCATGTCAGGAGGAGACCTTTCCTTCATATGCTTGTAGCCCAAAGTGACCTCGTTTGATTCGATTTGTTAGTTTCCATTGGGCCGGGAGTGAAAGAGAAGAATGGCGAGGGCATATAAATAAATAATTTTGTATTGAATAATGTCTATAGGCGTCGTTAGTCATTTAAAGACTCGAACTCTATATCTCTACTCTGTTTAAGTCCATGGAAAGATTTCATAGAAAAGCATTTAGTGCTGTTTCAAGAAGATTAACCACAGTATTGAGGCTTGGACTATGGTGTCAATATCAAAAGCGCGAGAATTTATAGTAAGTTTATCCTTTAACTATAAAAGCTTAAACGTGAACTTCAATTATTTTGGAAATATAAGTTCTATTTAATATAACAAACGTACATATCCTATACTGATCCGGACACGCATTTCTGTAACATTTATAGCAGTTCATTTTTATCAATTTCATTTACATTAGCATCTTTAGAGATTAAACAAAAGAATTACCTTGAGACGATGCCTTTAAATAGAAAGACAAAAATGTGATCGAAAGTTAATAGTCTAGCCGGCGGGGTACTGGAAACTTCGAGTAGTCGGAGTCTTTGAGGACTACCGACACCTATAGATATCCGCACAGTGTTTGTCAGCTGGAGTGTTACCCTCCTGCCCTTCTGCCTCCAATTGATAACTGGAAATACACAAGCCCCACGAACCTGACAGGATAGCTGTTTGCAGCGGTATATTGTGAGCAAGAAGTATCCTCACCTCAGACAGAAACACTGGGCTAGTTAAATAATTAAATAAACCGCGAAAAACTCCGTAAAAGTAGTTTTGTAGTAATAAATGCAATTTTTTACATTTACATTGCTGAAGGTCAAAAACGAAAAAAGCAGCGCCTTCAACGTAAGCTTTATACCTGGGAAATCTCCATCTGACTATGTGAGTAGAAGCTGATAAATCTTATTTCAATTTCTTAAATTTCGTAATAAAATGTCTACACATCGATGCACACTGCCTACTGCCTGTATACAGACACACTGTTGTTAAGAAATAAACAAACAAGTCAATTGGAGGGGAGGAGAAAAGGCGGAAAATGTATCGGCATAGTATTTATGGCGGAAATTCATAGGCAGTCGTGAAAAGGCAGAGCCTTTTCTTATGTTTTCTATGTAAGTATAAATATATAATTTTAACGGGATGCAATCAGCCTAAATAAGCCGTAATAAGACGTTACATTAGTGTATAGAATAAACTGTGTTTACCGGAATGAAATAATCTACTGAGTATATCAACAGATGCCTTTGTTCCATGCAATTGTTATTTGCTGAAACTCCGTCCTTCACGATATAAATAATTAAGAATAGATTTGAATCAAACCGTTTGGAACTTCTTGGGAAATTTCCTAGGAGATTAAAAGGCGCAAAAATATCTACATTTCCCTAATGTTCCCGTATTTTAAATTCTCTAGCGTTTTATTTGAGACTTTGTTATGGCCAGTCAGTTCATAGATTAGTAACATCGGCCGCAAAAATTTGAGGTTCTCTTTGAAATTGAAAAAGCTTCACAAGGTAGTCCTCGTGCAAGAACGTTTATTACGTATTATTTAGCTTATCTTATGAAGGCAATTGGCGAATAAATTAAATAAAACCCATTCTAAAATGTACTTGACTGTATCCTAGGTAGCTAGACCTAGGATACAGTCAAGTACGTTATTAAAACGAGTCTCCAAAATATCATACGTTATTCTCCGTCAAACTCTTCAAGTTGCAGCAGGGTAAAGAGAAGTCTATATAAATATATGTATAAATTATAAATAATAATAATATGTGTGGACTTAACACACCACGTTGCCCTGTGCTAAGTACCCGAAAGACTTGTGTTACAGGTACTAGGCAACGGAAATATATTTAATATTTATATAGATTTAAGAAATGTCATATATTTAAGGTTTCTATTATTGAAATACATATAATACGTGTATAACCATCCCATGACCTAGCCGGGATTCGATCCCGCCACCTCTGGCGTAACACGCGGACTAACCGCCACGTTACCAACTGAGCCAGCCGGTCGTCTACATACATAAATAAGTTGATAAATATATCCCATTTTGTCGCAGTAGGGTGAAAATAACATACACATTGTCAACATACGTGATTTCAATATCCAATTAGGTTTGTTTATGCAAATACTACGAAAGCCTCAAATTGAATATGAAAATGGTGGCTTAAGGTAGGGTTTGATACAAGAACTTCTTGGTCATCGAAGCCCTGAAGTTAGATGAACGTGTCCGCGGGCTTCTCGCAGATTACAGTGTACTATATTTACATAATACTATTAGTAGATAGATAGATCTGTGCTTTGGGTCAAGTCAATATAACCAAAACACTGACCCTGAGGACATATGACATCTTTTTCAGATGGGAAATATGAATATAAAATTCCAGAAAAATATAGGAACTTATTAACATTTGGAAACGTAATATCAACGAGAAAAGCAACGAACTTTCATGCCTGAGGAGTTTCTTTCATGCATGGTGTATGAATGTCGATGAAGTGAAACACTTTTACCAGGACTGAAGGCACTGACCAGACAGTCATAATTATTAGATCATAGTTTTGAAGGTAGTCTTAAACTAAGCTTAAAGTAAATTCAAACCAGTTGGGCCTGTACACTTCTCGCTCTCATGATAACGCTGTATAGTAATAGCTATGCTGTCGCGTTTAGCGCTGCTTGAGAGTTTCCGGAGGCCCATAGTAGGGGTAGAGGACATTTTATCTCTGTAATAATAGGAATATCAAGTGTTACCAAAGACCCCGATTGATAGATTTTTATAGTATAAAAAGACCGACCTTTACAGTATAAAAAGTCGGTTTTTTTTTATTAAAAAATCTGAACAAATAGAATTACAGTAACAAACTAATTTCTTACCGTAGAAATAAACTTGTATCAAATAAATTGACAATTAGTAATTCATAGTATCTCGAACAATCGACAAGAGGTCTTAAATTTTAAATAGACTTGTATTAAATTAATGGACAAATAGTATCTCCAACAATTCACAAGTTATCACAAATCACATTTTATCGCCTTTTTTAGTTTCATGTACCACCAGAATAACAAAACGAACCATTATCTTTTTGGGGCTAAAGGTTATCTTAAATATTGTGACTTCTACCTCTCATTTATTTCACCCAAATCTGTTTTGATTTTTTGGCCAGACTGAGTAAGGAAATATTCTTTCGAATCAAAGTCTCGATGGATGTTGGACTGGTTCTCAATCAAAATCAGCAAAATCACAATTTTCATTCCCACTTAAAATCTCAGTGAACAGGTAAACTCACTGCTCCCCTACACGCCTTACAATTTAATTAATTCTAATATATGGCGCAAACGAGTCATCACCTTAGATTAATAAAATAATAATAATAATTTTCACGAGGAAAGGAAAATACACCCACCTTTTCTCCTTCCCTCCAATGGGTGACTACTCACAAACTAATCGGCGACACGCGTCACTTTGACTGATCCCACACATTATTGTGTGGAATGTGCATTTAAAAAAAAAAACGTATTTCAAACAAATAAATTATGTGGCGCCTATAAATTATAGTTAAAATAGGCTATCTGGTTACGTCCGCCGTGAACAATATCAAAAGACATTAAACAAGTATATCAGTGCAATATTATTGTAGAGTATCCGTCGACTTTTTATTAAGTGTTTCAGAGGCGGCCGAAGTGGCAATATCACCAACGAGGCCGTCGTTGACATTTATATAATGTCAAGGTTTTTGGATGAATGATATTCATTGACATTGTACTCACTAGATGCAATTGTTTTGTTTCATGCAGCTTCCCCGCTGTTGTTTACCAATTATATACCACTAGGGTGCCCATGTTTAACAACATTTAGCAAGGTCTCAAGTGCGAGTCCCGGGACGGACCAAATGGAGTTGTTGGTAACAGGTCGCGATGTTAGCGGTGATACACCCCCGTGACTCAGAGAGCAAGTTATGCCTCTATAGAGGTGGGTGCGGTAAATTAGTACAGATAGATTCTTACGCATGTCTACTGGATGCCCGTGATATTTCCGAAATATCAACCGACATTGTGACTTTCAATTGACCTCTATAAAAGGATCCTTCAAAGAGCTGTCTCAAAAGTCCTTTGACCGTGCCCTTAATCACGAAAATAAATTAATCGTTCAAACGTCGGAATACGACCCGAAGTTATTAACCGACTCCCGTTACCGTTGGCCAAAGCACTTATTGCACGACGCCGACGACGCGATCGCGATAGCAGTCGCTAAGTCCGTAACACGCTCCCTCTGTAAAATGCCAATAGGGCCAACGGACTAGCTAACGGATAGCAGTTTTTAGTCGGTAGTAGCTATCGCTTCACGACTTGAGCCCGACACACACTTCAGGCCCTCTTGGGTCGGCTGGATGGTGCGTAAATGCATTTTTCCTGCTAGAACCAATACGATATACACCGTTCGTACCGGTCGAGCGATGAAATCTTACATATGGTGACACAGTTATAACGTATGACTGACAGAATGTCAAACTCACACACCGCTTACGGAAACGAGCCCGGGTTCGAACCCGTAAGTTGAGA
This sequence comes from Eumaeus atala, assembly GCA_017140195.1. Taxonomy (NCBI): domain Eukaryota; kingdom Metazoa; phylum Arthropoda; class Insecta; order Lepidoptera; family Lycaenidae; genus Eumaeus; species Eumaeus atala. The sequence continues at coordinate 717,943 of JAFELO010000650.1, read as the reverse complement.
GCTTAGATTGATAGAAATAAAATAACGCGAATCTAGAAAGCTCTAATAATAAATAAATTAAGAATACGGCTTTTGCCGATTTGTAGCACAAATCGACCCCCTCCGTCAGAGGGGTCCTCAATTGTCCTTATCCACAACACCGCAACTAAAACGGCATCGTGCGCGCACCGTCCCACTAGAGTGGGGAGTGGGACCGCTTCCCCCTTTTCGGTCCCAAAAGTAATTACTATAGGGTACGCCCACAATCAACGCGGTACGTCTCTTCTCATCTGCGGGAAAAGACAGGGTCTGCCCCCTATCGTCTCCCTAAACCTTAAGACAAAAAAGTCTTCGTAGTCAGTCGAACTGTTGAGGCTGGACTAGCGCCGCCAACCAGTATTAGGTCCCTCCGAAAAAAAAAATTAGTACAGAAGGATGTTTGTATTTTATTATGTTGATAATGGAAGCCAAGCATTTACACAAGAATATTAATAGGTCTTTTTGTCTTCCATGACTTGATATTATACGATTTAAAATGTTATATCGATTGACTATTTATAATTGTCTATTTTGAATGTAACTAACTATACTAATAACATTGAATAGATTGAAATAAGTAGACTTCTAAAAGTGTATTTAACTTGCGAAAATGAATTATCTATTACGTGCCGTATCGCGACTATCCTCTATAGTTGCGATAAATTACTTAGAGGAGAACTCTTTATTAGACGCGCGTGGACCAGCATAATAAAACTAATTTAAATTTATGCGTTACGATCTTGAGAGTGGGCCGGTATAGGATCATCGCGAGACATCTCACTTTATATTATATATCTTACCACTTGTTTTTTAAAGCATAAGGGGTTAAACGAGAATTTGATGACTACTGACGTCCAAGGACATTTTCACAAATCGCACGAAGCACGACAGCGACGTTGTCATTTTACGCCGGTATAAAGCCAGCGAGTCGTACTTCACTTACTTTATTTATACGAGAAATGCCTAAAGATTGAGGATTGGTCTTGAATATTCGATAAATAATATAATTTGTTACGATACATATTAATCATGTTAATCAAGTCCTTAATTTTCTTCCCAGTATTCATGAAAATGGTTTACAGACAGAACGGCACTAATAACGGGCTTGATCCACTACACTTTCCCACTGCTGACACTCCTGCGTCTCCTGACTACACAGCGTCCACCACAGGATACACTTTGTTATGGTAACAGGAAGCCCGAGGGAATGCTAAAAGCTGCCTTGGGAGCTTCTTCGTATTTAATCGGAACAAAATTGGAAGGATCAGTTTGTAATATATAAAAAAAATGTGAGAAGTGTTTCCAACTTCCGACACACATTATATGGTCAAGTGATACTTATTACCCGTTATAAAGCGGGTGGAAGTCAAGAGATGTCTGAGGTGTGTAGTGTGATATCTGGTACTTCGCCAACTGTTAGGGAGCGGGAGTGCCGCCCGTGCTCCAAGCTGATCCGCAAGCCTCTGTCATGGCTAGGAAAATATAAATACACTTTGACACTCGAAATAAACAATAAATACGATTTAAGTATGGAAATGTAGAATTGAAAGGTATACAGCTTAAGAATTCTCATACTTATTATTATTATTCAATTCACAAATAAATGCGATACGATCGGTTTTGTCGTTTTTTGTCCCGTTTCCGTTTACTCCACAAGTACTGTGATAGTAAACACACTGCGCTACTGCTTGTTTCGGTCTCAGAGAATATAACATGATCAACTGGCAACTTGCAGTTAAGTGAATTAACGCCATTGCTGCTTCGCACAAGGTCGCTCCCACACGGTATAAAGAAAAGTGTCGGTGCTATGCAATGCTACTCGTTTGTGATATTTTGTCGCGTTTCATGAGGTGCGTGAGTTTCCGACAGTCCTGTGTAACGGTGCGGTGTAAGGAGAGGGGGTAATACGTCTGAAAAGTCTCTGTGCGCCGTTTAATGGATGGTTGTATAATTTCTTTTTCCATATTTTTTATTTATTAGTTTAAAATACACTACTTAATCTCTTTTACATACAAATGATTATAAATTTAATTAAAATAATAAATAAATTTAAAATAATTAAAATGATATTCGGGAACAATATGTAAGGAAACAACAACAGTTGCCGTAATCATAACCTCACATACCTGCCTTGCCGCCTCCACAGTCATTACTCTCTTCATCCCGGCACTCCAATCGCAAAGATTCTTGACATCACCTTTGGACAGAACCTGATCAATCTTATCATGGTACGTCAGTCTTGGTCTTCTTCTGTCACTACATCCTTCCACGTTTCAATTATATATCAGTTTTGTTCACCTTTCATCTGCCGCCTTAGAATATAAATAGTGATATTTTTATGACATAGGGACCAAGGATCACTCAAAACTACTAACGTAAAAGCATCCAACCAATGGGTCAATGGAAATTCACAAACTGTACGAGTCGTGACAGTATCCCCGTTACTTTACACCATTATACTGCGCGCGAGCGACGCCAGCCCGGTCGTGGTGGCACAAATCATTATCCCTTACTAAATGATTAATTAATGATCATAATAAGTTAGTAATTTTCGCGTACATTTGTGAACATAAAATTGCCGGCGAATGTTAGTATATATAGTTATGTAGGTGAGATACCTCTCGCTGGCACAAAACCGCCGCAAAGTGACTGTGTTTCCACGTTTTAGAATATTATAGAATATTCCTTTATTTAGCTAACAAATAATATAGTGCTGAGCATTTCTTAATATACCTACTCTTGTTTATTATAAGACACAACATAGCTGTACAACGAACATAGGACACTTAGAACGATATCATAATAACAACATTTATAGTATAAAAAATAATAATAAATAGACGAAAAAAACAACACTAACAAATAAATATAAAACAATAATATAAGATATAGATGATTTTATCCTAAAAATTAACACTATGTTAGACACAAAATAATTCAAAAAATGCACAACAGTGTAATAAACATATACTCTAAAAATGAAACCACTTATTAGCGGACGAACTGCAATCCTGATATTTGCAAAAGTGTTATAAGAACGGCTTTAGAGCAGCCCTTTTTATAAATTACAGATCTATGTTTAAAAACAAACATAAGTTGAATACTGAAGGACTATAATGTGATGGTACCAAGAATGGCATGGCTTGGTGTACTATCTATACTATACTATCTACGTAACGCAGTGAAGTGGGGGGACGTTACGACATTGTAAGCAACAGGACGATTATCACCAAAACCACGGGACAATCTGATAAAATCTTTTACCATTATAATTCTATATTATCTGTCATGAACATTTGCGATATAACATTTTCAAAATTTTATTGTGTTTTGATCATTATGTAAACTTCGTTAATTATTGTTAACCGAAGTTCAAAAAAAAAACATGTGAACCTTTATTTAGCTGTAGAAAATATTGACAACTAGCCGTCCCCACACACATTGTAATGTCATAAATTTAATTTGTTGATACTCTAAAATTTTATATGTTATATCAATCAATGTGTCAGCCATATTTCATGAAATATCCGTGCGTAGCCGAGACGTACTGTTAGTCTATAATAACTACACAGAAACTAGAGCCTAGAGAAGATGTCTCAACTGCCGTAAATTGAACTCACTTAACTCGCATTTCAGGAAGTGTCTGGACAATCCCTAATGAATTCTCTACATTGTTATTGTTCGTTTTCTTATACAATAAAAGGACATCAAGCATTCGGAGGCTTCTGGTGACCACAGACAGCTCATACACATTCACAAAGAAGTTATACTTGCGCTTCCTAAATCCCCTTTCTTTTCCAATGGGCAACTGGAAACTCAAACAACATACAAAGAGCGACAGCACACTCCATTGCTACGGTATCTGCGGAGTGAATGAAAAGCACTTTCATCGCGCGGGCTTTGTCTATCTCGGAATTCACGTGCACGTTGTCAACGGGAAATGCACTGATAGAAAAGGCCGGCGTGAACCTTCATATAACAGAGCACTGTATTTATTGTTACTTATAGTAGTTTTTTAAAACGTATAACATTCGAGTAAACTTAACAATTGTGGCATCACAAAAAATAATTATTATTCACTAATATAATAAATAAAAGTTTCACTGATAAATTCATTTAATATATTCTTTCACAGAACATGACAAAAAAAACATTGGTTACTTTACCATGAAAACAAATACAATCTATGTGAATACAACGTCTGCGGATACTATTTGTTTCCTGCATTTGCAATATATGAATATATTTAGATCGCTTTGTCATACTAAGATAGTTACAATATCGAAGTTTTTATATTAATATCTAACGTTTTTGCAAAATTGTTCCATGTTCCATGGCCTATATCAGAGATGACTGATGAGAGAGATGAATATTTCTTCAAA
>JAFELO010000650.1:696036-713442 GCA_017140195.1 Eumaeus atala | reverse complement strand
AGATTCGGGAAACCAACTTCGGATCCCCACGAACTGTGATTGAATGCTCAAACGAGATGGTTGCAAAATAATTTTAACACGCCACTTCTGCTTCATTGATATAAATTTTTTGAAATAAATTCATACATCCTTTTCCCTTTTCGACCCTTCTGAAAGTAATCATTTGGACATAAAAGAAGTGCGAGCGCCTATTTCTGCTACTTCATTTTACATTCTCTTTGAAAATATATGTCTTCGATTGTCTTTTGATTATCCGACTTTCTTAGCAATTCCTTTAGTCGGCTTATGAATGTACTTTTAATATTATTTGACTACAAAACAAGAGATAATTAATTCAACACTTATGTATGTAATAGTATCGGAATTGCAAAATGTTAACACAAAACATTCCGATAGGACCTTCAAACAAATATACACAATTTATAGGTATGTTTTTCCACGCTAAACTTTAAAAATATTGATCATATTTCAATAACTATTGAAATTGTTAATTTATTTACATTTACTTTAAATTTCATTCGGCAATAGCCAATCCAGTTAACCGTTGGCCCGCCGCAATACACAACGATCGTGTTTTGCTACGAATGAACATGCTTCTGATAGCAAAGGTGTGAAAGGGGCATAAGCTGGAGAAAGTATTACGCTGGTATTACTTTTTATTATTACTATTGCTAAACTATTTTAATTATCTTGTTTTGCTAACAGTAGTAGCAGATACCTATAAGCATCCCAATGTTTAACAATAAATAGGTATTTATTTTGTGTCCATGACAGAAATCCTATTTGGAGTATGTTTGGCAAATGATTTCAGTTATATCTCTCATTATTATAGTTGTATTTCTCCGGTAATTTATAAAGGATGATAGGCGTCTGCGATCCGAGTGTCTACTATTATTACGCCGAACATACTAGAGCCATTCAATAGGAATTTTTTTTCGGAACTCGGTTCTTCCTATGCTTTGAAAAAAAATCTCCATGACCATCTCAAATAAATCCATTCTAATATCGCCTCTCACATAAAATTTCCCATCAAAGTTAAAATCATCAAAAAATACAAATAGTGATGATACCTTGTATATTTGTAAAAAAATATCATCTTTTCTCAGAGAAAAATAAAGCTACAACAAAATTTTATAACACAAGAAGATGTGATTTTTTCCTTATTTAATATTACAAGCTATATATAGATAAATACGAGTATATGCCCCCATATACTCGTATTTATCTATATATATAGCAAATCCCCGTTACTGTTATTCGAGCGAGCTTCACAACTGAAAGTCGTTTAACAAAATGACGGCACCATTTCATCTAAGTTGGATGTCTATTTGTACTCGTAGCTCGCTCTATTTTCTCCGCAAACCGATGGCTGTTATTTTAAATATCCTTTCTGTATGAAATTTTTAAATAAACCCGCTTATCTACAAAAGTATAAAATTAATTACAAATAAACCCAGAGGCAAATGTATCCGCATGTGATTAATTAATCGAACTGTACGCTAATTAGTTTTCAGTTGGAACTATAATTAAAATATTTTTAAATCCATTATGAAAGTTTACGGGCTTAGTTTTTAGACTTTTGTGTACTACCAATATACGAGATAGTGTAGACGATACATTGCAGCATAATTATTTTGGCGCGGCCACTAAATACCAGTACTGAGCACTCGTGAGTAGATTTTATTGACATGCTATTACGGATTGAAATACGTTTGAAGGTAGGGATTACCCAATTGTGTTGATGGGGTTAATTTAATATCGTACTAGTAATATGAATTGTGCTCATATCTTTAGGCACCCATATATTTTAGATGTTATTCTATCTCTTATCACGCACGTAAAAGGTTGTACTTATATATTTTTTTACTCGTGAATAACTGCAGGCCGCGATAGGACTTTAACTCAAATTCTTAATTTTTTTTTCTCATCTTCATAGTTTAGTCAACATATTAATAATAACCTGCGTTTAAGCACTAACTACCTTTTACAAAAGATATGTATAATTAGTAAAAAGGGTGTATACATTAGGTACACGCGATAGATGTTATACATATTTGGCGTAACAAGAGAAAAAATAAAATGTTTGACTATAGATACCTTCAGGGTGTCGGTTTTTCGTGACGGTGTCCGCGCCCATCAGTAATAACGATTGTCTCCTAAATTATTCTGACAAAGACTTCCTAATTAGATCCACACTACAATGTTTTGGCACCTGACGACAATCACGCGTCGAAAACTTCAGTAATCAAATAAAAATGAAAATTTAATGTTTGTAAGTTCATCGCTGCTCGCTGTGTAAAATTCAACATCAGCAGCAGCCAGAAAACTTTAACTGCTCGAAACGTAAAGAGAAAAAGAGCTGAAAGTCGCAACCACAATCTGCTTATAGATAGCAGATACCCACGTCTTTGGCCAGATGCCTTTCCGTGAAGGGGCTACCACTCATGTTCCAATTACACCACCGGGACAAAAAATATATACTAGTGTTTTGTAAATAGTTCTACCTGTACCACACTACCAGTAAATATTGTGGAATCTATAAATAGCCCACCTGCTTAAAATATACTTTAATGTACTTTGTGTTGATACTTTTATCACAACGAATAACTTCAATTTAGGAAACCCGTCAAACTTCTGTATCAGCTTGTCGAGTGTGAGTTTTTGCAACAATTTACGTTACTAATGCGTTTGCGTTTCATCATCATCATTGCCAGCCGTTATTGGACCACTGCTAGACATAGGCCTCTATCAATTAACGCCAATACGACCGATCCCCTCCTACTCGCATCCATCCCGGACTGGCTACCGTTTGTGTTTAGTCTACCAAAATATATGGAGCTGTTGTCAGCGCATCTAGGCGACAAACTACTACTGTGAGTGGGAGTTTCATATATTGTTTACCAGCTAGCTCTGCTGCTAGCTTTCTCTTTAGTCAAGGTTGAATATAACGTAAAGTTTGAGTTGGTAGTATTTTGACACAAATGCGAGTGTCAGAGAAACTGAATTTATAATTAGATATCACCTTGGCAAGGAAATTGCCCATGCTTATATAAAGCATATCGTTGACATAAACGAATCTTTAGAACTTTACTTACTGTTCCGTAACGTTCAACATAATTCAAAATTGTGTGACGCTCGTACCCATTGTTTTTAAGCTTGTACCTTCGTTTAAACCAAACCTAAGTTTAGGACGCAAAAATAATGCCACGGACGACGACTGTAAAAAATCTAAGCGTCCGTATTAACATGATGCTGCCACTTTGTCTCACTTTGCATATATGCTCAAAGCGAAACAACAATAGCTCATTCATTATAAGCATAATGCACTTAAACTTAATTACACTCCAGTCCAGAGTGACATACAGAGGTATGATCTTTTAACACTGACTTTTCAGAAATGATTAGGCTAGCACAACTATACTTCTATTAAAGTGGGTAAACGAATAACTTTATAGTTGATATTGAATATTTATGGAGCTCGCTCGCGCCTGATAGGTGTACTGAAATGTTCTAGCTGTCTGGATTAATGCAATTGTTGCGCTTCGCTGTTGATAAATGGAACTCACACTTGGGGTACTGGAAACACAAAAATCGAGAAATATTCTGAAGCAGCATTTTTATTGTCATTGCTCGTTGTGGTTGATGCACACCGAGGAAAATGTTATGAAGATTTTACAACGAGTTGTTATGTCCCTCAGTACAGCGTGCGTGTGTGTCAAGCTAGATCATAAATACTATGTTAGGCATCTGGGTGTAGATGACACTGTCACGTATAACTAGTAAGAACACTACGGAATAAGGGAGTTATATATATATTTCTGCTCTGGTTCTGACGGATCACTGATATACCGGACATAAATAAGGGGCTAGAGTATGTTGTTATCTTTGCGCACATACTTGTGCACTAAAATATGTCTCGTGTTTAGTTAGCTACATCTTAAATCGCAGCACCAGCCGAAGTTTTGCTAAGGACATCAATGGTTGTAGCTTGAGGGTAACTGGGCAGACATATTTTTTATAGTATAGTGGGAAAAGCGAGCAATGTCTCTTTACAGCGGTGTCAAGGGGGCGAGAGGGACCTCCCCGGTCGTGCCGGCCTTCAGACTATTCATATGATTTATACATTATGTTTGTACGTAAATGAGTACTATATGAACCATGAGTAGCGTGACGTACCATCTCTTTTAATGGCGCGGGTAAACACATTTACGCACCAAAACCGGCCATGGGTCCTCCTGGACCCTTACACTGGTATGTGGGTTTGCGACACATTATATAGTCGAATAGCCACTAAAACCACTTTGAGCGCCAACAGTGCCGCCATTGCTGATATGCCTCGGAACTACAAAATTGTCAAGCCGCCTCGACGGCAAATCACTCCCCTAAGGAACCGTGGCTCACCTCTACAAAACAGTTGCTCCGCAACAAACGACAAGCCCTCCAACTTTGAGATGCAATGGGGAAAGTTTCCCACCCTCACCCCTTGCCCCATATATAAAAGCACTTCCTCTTCTTGCTCTTTCGTCCCCTATTTATATATGAGTGGTACAAAGACCAACCCCCTCGAATCTATTAGCGTTGCCTCGGAGAGGAGTGTCTGTTCACCCCTGGATACTACACATTACAACAGGCCCACCGCCATGGCAAGGCAAGAACCATCGTGGGGATTTACCAAAAACCTACGGCAATTATTATTAATCATATAATTTAATGCTTTATTTTCATCAATGATATCACCCACTCTTTTAAACGTGATCACAAACTTACCAAGTGTAGTTCAGCGTCAATGAGCTGGCACAGAGAAGTGATACTTAGTTTTTGCGATATCGCTTTTGAGATAGACTCTTGGCGCCGAAATAGTAGTTTAAAGAGTTAAAAATGAGTTTCATTGTACGAGTGCAGTTTGCCGCTATTTAAGCCACGACGCTCAAGAGCTTCATTATTTTTTGCGCAATTATAATTACTACCTCAAGTCCAGATAAGTTATATAAAGGTATATGTAATATATAGTTTAAAGAAGCACACGAGCAAACCGATCTATTTAGTAGCTACTGACGCCCACAGACGTCTGTTCCATATTTAACATTGATATGTTACCTTTCTCCCTTCTTTAAATTCCAACAGGACACCGAAAAATCACAGACTGCACGGAACGGCAGCCTAGAGCTCACGTGTATCGCGAGATATGTTTGCGTAGTATTGGACTCATAGATAGATGTGCTTGTTATAGACACATAATATTATATATGCTTATTATATAGTAGCTACAAAACCTGGTCAATATACAATACAACTCCCTTGATCTTCTGATAATCAAAACTATCTCAAATTATTTACCCTACTCTAAGATTATACATCCATAAAACTTTGTTTGGTATTAATTTGAAACTTAATTTATTACCTATTAAGTTACCGTGAAGTTTGTAGCAAAGTCTTAAATACACAGTCTCTTAAGTAATTAGTGTGATAATACAATATGTAGTTATGTATCCACAATCACATCTATACCTTGTGTAAGAGTTATTTGTTAAGTTGAATATAAGTAGCAGGGATTCCCAAATTTATTGTTTCACGGAACGCTTACAGCATCACTAAATTGTCCGGTTATATGTGTCACTGTTAAATACTTAGTCCTAAAAGCCTTGTAGCACATACAATACATCTAAGTGATTAAAACCTTTTTATCGTTTCGCGGGGAAATGCATCTACCGCTGTGCCTTGAGCGAGATAGGATGGGTGTGTGGGACGCACGGATGAATGAAATATTCACAAGAACCACGCGAGTGCCATCAGCCGCCTATTCTGAGGTGCCCCGGATCTTACCGCAACAGAGGACTGACTGGCCAGTCCCCCGTTTGGGACTGGACTCCCCCAAAATATAACGGCCGATCCAACAACCTAGATACCTCCAAAGTCGGGGACGTGCATTCAGGTCAGGTTCTCACCCCAACCACTGGGCCCCAGTTAGAGAGGCCGCTAAAGCTTGACGTAATTCATTCGCCGCGCTCCCGTCCGACTTCCACAAGGCACTTCATCATCGACCTCGTACATTTGGGCCCACTGAGCGACCTCCTTCTGGGACCTGACCATCTCGCAGAAGGAGGCTATCGCTTCCTAGGACTTGCCACTCTCACATAAAAAACGCTCGAGATCGAGAGGTCATCCTGTCTAGGACACACCTCTAACGCGTGATGGGCCTTAACCCCATAAGCGTAACTCTCATAGCAGTGCGGCTCCGTCTCCCAGCGGTCCCAAATACGTACTGAAAAATCCGTGAACGGTGGGCACCTGTGTCTTGCGGAAGTGAGGTAAGCTTTTTCGGCGCGTCCAACGCATAGAGCGTTGAAACGTACGCAGCGCGTTGGTCGTACTTACGCCGTACATCGACTGTGCCAGGTTCTCTTCTTACCTTCGCATCAACACATCTTCTTCATGCTGGCGTAACCGTCGGATCCCCTCCTGCGGTAAATATTCGCCCCGTGTCTTCATTTCTTGGACAAAGAGGTACACTTCGACACACACTTTTGCTGCTAGTTACTTCCCATGGCGGATAGCGTAATTAAAAGCTGGTCCAACTGAGGGGGGAGAGAAAAGGAGGGCAAAGCATTCGTTGGTACCACTATACTATTTAAAAAAATTAAAGCTACAGCCGTGTAAGCGCTTATTTTGACAATCATGTCACAGTAAATTAACCCTACAGGGCAAGTAGTTCCCGTTTAACCTGGAATCAGTAAATAAGTAAGGACTTAGAGTACGATTTAAAAAATAAATTTGTTAATTATAATAATTTCACTGAAAAAAATATTTACAAATTTATATTTATACTTGATTTCATACAACAAGTTGCACAATATATAAGTTGATGTCTCAAGTTTACGCGAATGTTACTCACTGCACGGGCAGACTGAACCACCCGTGGCTATGGTTGCTATTAAGCTGCTGAAAAGTCGGGCTAGTCAAATAAATGAATATGCTGCGATAAAATCCGTAAAAGTAGTTTGAATGTATATTACATAATGTGTATTACAATTGTCAAATATATACTAGATATATATTTTGGTAAAAAAATCATTTTACCTCATGTTTGTACGGAATTCTCGGTGTATGACCCTGAATTCCACTTTATTCAGTAAAGATACATATTGCTTAGACGAGACACAATATCAAGGGCAAAACAAAGTGGATCTCGGGTGGAATATAGCAGCAAAAATGTTCTAAACAATTTCCGTTTACTTTTTTACTACATCCGGTGAATTATAAGAAAAGCCCGGTATTAAACATACGGGACGGGATTAAAGTCTTCAGGGGCAATTTTGCAAGCTAGAAATTTGCTTTCCGGCTTTGAGGTTAGGTTTTTATACAAGAAACGTGTACCTATGTTAACTCTGACACGCAAGGGATAGTACCACTAGGGAGGCAACAGATGTATAGTAAAACAAAATTGACAGGAAGGAAATTATATTTTACAAGAGAAAATTTCATTGTTGCGTTGCATAGAAATCAGGCCAGCGTGTCCAGATAAACTGTGGCTCGTATGACTCTGACAGGATGTGCGTGAACCATAACGTAGCTAAGAAAGGAACACTTTTTTCGTGTGGCTTGTAACAATTCTTTGAAAGTAATTGTTGATTTGCAAAAAATTGTTGATTCAAATCGAGTCAGTTCTTACAGAGATATGCCTTTCGCCCCCTCGATACGCCTTACAATGGCGTTTCACGCAGTCTGAGTTTCTGGTGGATCATCGAGGGATTAGACCGTAGGAGAGATGTGTCTGCATAATCCCTTATCCGACCGACCGAACTAGACCACAAGGAAGTCAGCGTGCATATGTTATGTGTGCCATAGGTATAAAGCCAATATTTTTTGCACCTCGTAGTGCATGCTGGCTATCTAGGAGTTCATAGATCAAATAATTATTTCTTAAAAGCTGGTTGCTAAAATCCAAATAAGACAAGTCAAAACTCCATCACTGTGAGTGAGAACTAATTAGGTAAACGGCTAACATAAATTCCTATAGTCGGCTGGCGGAAGATCGCTCCCTCATTATTATGTGTATTTCGCGAGGTATATATAGTTGGTGTAAGAAACAAAGACAAGGTGAATATAATTCGGTTGAGGAAAACAGGTCTCCCTAACAAATTAGACAGTTTATTTATAGACCATTTTCCGTTTCAAATCTTAGTTTTTCTGCTCTTTTTTATAAGTACACATTCTGGGTGGAATTTCGCTGCACACAACTTTATTTTGTGTCGCTTAATGACCAGAGTAAGCAAGCTGAGAATGGAGGTAAAATAAAACTTGCTAATTTCTACTACCACATCAAGGATTCCGTACCAACGGAGGGTACGAGCAAGGCTACTAATAAAATTCCTTTTGTATGAAATGAAGCACAATATAAATATGTTCTGCTTCTTCCGTGATATAATAAATACAGAATTACCAAGTCCTGTATTTTCTCTTGTCCATTTTTTTTTATTAAATCACCTCTTGTTAATCACACACCTCTAATCAGTATCATAATTCTCGATCACCGGGAAGTGCCCTTGACATACTTGTCTGGACTGGACAGACATGTTTCATAGATATCGTTTTTGTAAGAGCCGTCGCCATGATGCATTGGAGCGGAATTGGCCCGGCACGACTAAGAGGGGGGTACCTCGAACTCACGTGATACCGGCATAAAGTGACATCTTCGGTGTCACGGTATTCGGTATATCGTGTGGTTTGTAAGTAGGTGGTTACCAATTGTGGGGGGGGGGGGAGTAGAGCAACGCATCCGCATAGTAATTGTACGGATGTTCATGGGTGTCGGTAGTAGTAAAAAGCTCTGATTGCTCGTTTTCCCTCCTATATTATAAAAAATTACAATTCCCTCATCCTCATTCATAGTTTTATGAATGCACTTTTGTGTAAAAAGACTGCTATAAACTTACTTGAACTTAGAGGAAATAAGACAAGTGTGTGAGGATCGTGCCTAGCGGAATTGTGTTATCTCTGTAGGCAGCGAGAAAATGATAGGTTTCGATCCCGTAATTTATATTAAAAATTAAGTATCAGAACGTTAAATATAAAATTGTCGAGGCTTGCAGAGTAAAACAAACTCATTCTATCGCAAATTTTGTTGTAATAATTACGACGTAATTATTTTAACTGAAACGTGGTTAAATAAGTAGCATAGGGAGCGGTGAGCTGTTCGACGACAGATATATGGTACATATAAGAGACAGAGAGAATGTTACTTTCTCGCATGATAAAAATTTGGGAGGAGTTTTAATAGCAACTAAAAGTTACTTAAATGCAAAAAGTATTGCTAATTGGCAAAGTAGCTGCGAAGACCTGTGGAGAACAACTGATGCGTTTGCCTCACGTACCGTTCGTGGATTGGCTCTCTGCGCTGTCTATATTCCAACGCCAGTTACACAATATACCGTTAAGCATTTTAACGAGGCACTAATTTGTACGCATTTTCAAATCCACCTAATGCTGTTTATCAAAGACTGCCAACATGGATTCGTGCCTTCAAGGTCGACGGTCAGAAACTTAATCACATTTTCAGAGTGTCCGATTGACGCCGTAGACAAGGTTAAGCAATGTGATACACAGACTTCTCCAAGGCGTTTGATAAAGTGTCACATGGAACATTAATTCATAAACTATCTGCTTATGGAGTGACTTGATGGATGGATATTGGAGTGAAGAATAACTCTTATAAAAGCATATTTAGAAAATCGATTTTTTATGTAGTTCTGAGTGGTTATCAACGCGCACTATTACTTCAGGTGTACGTCAAGGATCGCATTTGGGGCCCGTTCTATTTATTTTTTTTATAAATGAAGTTACATATTATTTGTATTCATCCAAAGCCTATATGTATGCTGATGATTTAAAAATCGGCCGAGTAATTAACTCCCCGAATGATACTATTTTATTGAAAAATGATATTTTAAGGTTTTCAATGGTGTGACGATAATTCTATGAAATTGAACATTAAAAAATGTAACACTGTTGGTAAATCTAAGGAATTGACGTCATATAGCGATCGACTTAAATACTTTTCTCTCTTTAATAGAACTGGTTTCCGTGCTTTTGCTACACGAGCAATAATTCTCGATGCTGTATTTCTGTATGAGATTACAAGGAACAAAATAAAATGTACTGAAACTTTTGGAGCTGATAAATTTACGGATCCCAAACAGATACCCGCGACAACCAATAATGCCTCTATATTGCCAACCAAAGAGAACTGTTCTTGGTCTGAATTCTCCACTATGCTATGCTAAGAATGGTTCGAGTCATCAGCTCCTGTGATAAATTTGTGGATCTACACTTTGACATGCTTTCATCTTTCTGTATGAATTTGTTAAAAAATATATAATATAATATATTCCGTTATTGTTATCTCCTAAAATTGTATTTATATCCTATCTATAACTAAGTAAAATTTCAAATTTAATTTTCTTTATTACTATTTAGAACCAAATTGACATACTAGCTAAAGAAAAATTTACACGTTTTTTTTATTTTTATTTTTTCCATTTATTCTTTTTATTTGACTTTGGTGGATACTTGAATGAATTTTGGCTTATAATATATATAAAATATGTTATCGGAATTGTATACTTAACATGGATAATATTTTAATTTTCATATAAATGTAATTTTAAAGTGTTGTATTGTTTCACCTAGGGACATGTTTTTTTATTTTATGTTGACATTGATTTTTAACTGACTTTTTTTTAGATATTTTTTAATTGCACATACACTTTGTTGTAAGTAGAACTAATATTGTGTCATTGAATATTTCTTATGCTCTAAGGAAAGTGTCAGTGTAAAACTTGCCGAAATAGTATTGTCACTTACGAATATCGAAATTCATAGCATTGTTATTTTAATGTTTAACTGTATTTTTTTTTTCTTATCTTGAAACACTTTATACTTATTATCACAGTTATCTAATTGCGAGCTGAGTTCGTCTCTAAGTAATTGTTACATGTTTAATTTATTCTTTATGTGTCTGTATTTTCATGAGCTCTTATTACATGTATTCAATTGTGGATGAACCTACTACTATTAAATAAATAAATGTGCTCCTGGGCACACAGCAAAGATACCTATCACCGCGAAGTGTAGATTAATCATGGGTCAATAAATACCAAAATTTTAATATAGTGTCACAACTACACATATAAAAACACTATACGTATACTACCTAACTACTAAAGCAGCTCATCATCATCAACATTATCGGCCCTTACTGGTTCACTGCTGGACATAGGCATCTTTCAATGAACACCAAGACGGCACACGACACACGACTCCTGCACAGATGATAAAAATATATTTAAATATTTATCTATTTTTAATATCATATTAAGAAACTTTCAGCATTGAAGGCATGATTTCTCAAAGCAAAAGTTATCGATAAGAATTTTCGTATGAAAGTGTATTAGTGCAAGATAACAAAACTTATTACTTTAAAAAAGAGAATTAGGACATGAACTTCAGGCACTGTCGTTAACAAGTTTGTAGATCAACAGCTTGCTTACAAAATGCAACTTGAAGTTTCAAGTTGAATTTGCACAATAGGAGTAGCAAGTTAAAATCTACTTCGTGTAGCTGCTATAAATGTCATACGGTTGAGGGTTTAGTTTCACAGCAAAGTCTTTAGGTTTGTTTATTAATTGATAAAATATCTTATTATGTGTAAAATGTTTAGGTTGTTATTTTGTTAGAGTGATGTGAAAAGGGGCGGTTATGTGTTAAATGAAAATTGGAGATGCGCATTAGAATTCGATTTCACGAGGAATTAAAATTAGACCTAATCTAGGATTGGACAAAGTTTCTTTTCTGGATTGCAGAGGTCAGATGGCAGTAGTTTTGTGTAAAAACCAGCTACCTTGACAAGTCCCCCAGTTTTGGCAGCGGACTCCTGTATCCGCGCAAATGATAGGTTTTTGTATCGTTTCTAGTATTCGAACAGTGGATTTGACAATGTGAAATGACCAAACTTACGGTTCTACACACCAATGTGAGACAAGACGTACCTCAATGAGGTAGACCCAGAATTTTCTCATTCAGTATACAAGGCAAAAGTTGTCTTTAGGATTAGTTATTCTAGACATCACTGGCTTAACCACTTTCACAGTTTATCCGATTGCGCCAGAAGGAGGGTAACGTTTTTTGAGCGCATTCATGTATGTATCGAGGTCGCCACGTATCTTCCTACATAATGAGCTGATTAACGTGTTTTAAAGAAGTGTAACGTAGAGTTCGTCTTGTCAGCACGAGTGTACAATAAAGTACATTTGAATAGCTGATTTTTTCTTTTTAATTATTAATAAATTTATCAAGGTTGTAAGAGGTTGTTTGTTCCTTAGTACTCGCTCACATGAAACCGCTGTAACACGACAGCTATTCTCTTGAGTTTTGTGCGGTGTGCTAGTTTCCGTTTGCTCATTTTAAGAAGGAAAATTATACATAATTATGAAGATATTGATCATCAAAAGTCCCAACTGCTACTATAGTTTAGTGAAACTTGCAGTATGTCCAAATACTGACATGAAACTTGCAGTATGTCCAAATACTGACAGCTTCTTATAGACTATTTGATTCTGATGTAGGTCACCGTAAAGTAACACATGCACTGTGGCTTTTCCTGCGATTTTTCAGTAGCCCGTAGACCACTGAAATAATTATAATGACGTTCATGGGCGGCGTTAGTCGTAGAAATCCTCCGATTTCTCGTTTGTCTTCCTATATTATAAAGGAACTTTATAGTAATGATCTTGTGTAAACACTTTAGGAAGTGTAAATCAACTAGAGTAGATGATTCTGTTTTATATATGATTCTGTGTTATACGAGTTCAACAAAACTACCGAGGAGTATATGTTACAACTATTGCTTTCGTCAATAAAACCGATTAGTTCTATTGATAATGATTTGCAAAGTCCCTAATATGGAAACCGTTAAGTAGTATATATAAGTAGCATATATAGTAGTATTAAATGAATATTACAGTAAATTCCTGTTTTATTCACTACCTTTAGGTATGGTAAAAAATTGTTAGGTACAAAGTTTCCGCGTCAATTTCCCTAAGGAAAGCGCTTCATTTAATAGTGTTGGATATGAAATTGGCAGCGGTATCAGTCGTGAGGCGTTAGTGTCCGTGGGCCGCTCTGATGGAATCGCCCGACCTTTTTCATCTTGACCAACCTCAGTTAGCTGACGACGATTGCGCCTGCGATGCATAATATCTTTATAGTAGCGGCAGACATCGTCCTTTTGAGAGAATAGACAAGCAGTCGTGACCTAAATAATTGCAGTGCAAAGAGGCGTATACGTGTGACGATCACGATGACCAAAATTTTGATACATTTTGATTAGACAATAATGATGATAATTTGCAAATTATTATCAGTATTATCAGCACTAATTCGTTAGCCCCTGCTGTATTATCCTTTAAATAAATCGCTTACTGTACAGCACTGCAGAGAAAAAGTCATGAATGTGCTACAGAGAGCGCATTGAAATTGGTTAATCCTATTATGGGACATGACTGTTTGTTAGAAGCTCGCGCCATTGCATGGTTCCAATATTGGCAGGGATCGTCTGGGTATAATATTAAAAGCCCAACGTCTCGCCGAAATAACTTTGTTGTCACTTCATTTCCTTAAACCATATGTGTGGTTCCAGTGGTTCAGCCACGGGATGTTCAGAATATCTACACTTTTTGACAACCGGTATGTAAGCACCAGCTCACAAATTTATGCATTGGCAGCCGTGGGTATACTTTCCAGCATTAAAAAGTTTGCGTCTCGAGCTAGCGATATAGCCACGAGCTCAGTATTTCTACTTATTGTGTACGGTCATTAGGCACTGAAATTCAAAACATGAAATTAAATTAAAACAAACAACAAAAATGATGTTATTTAAAATATAATTATAAAAATTACTTTTTGAACTAACACAAAAAACCGTGAAAATAATTTATTTTTCTCCTAATTTAAAACACACAAAAGCTACTAAGCTAGAATCGGAATTGGCACACTGTTTAGATTCGATATTACAGTCTGGAATAACACAAAAATTGTTTTATACAAAAAAAAAATAATGGTCTATTTTGGCTAAGCATAACCTGCGAATTGTCCAATATTGTATGTACCACAGAATTTACAAACACTTGCACCAGTTTTACAGCCGTAGTTACTATTGCAGTACGTCTCGTGAATCAAATGCATTTATCGACCATTTCAAACGTTTTATTTCCATTTTACCCAAAGGTCCCTTTTACCCGAAGCCAATTTTGCGGCAGAGATTCCAAGTTTGAGTTTGAAGCCTCTGTTCCAGGAGGGCGGCGGAGGAGCCGCAATAATTGCGTCTAGTTACGAATTTTTGTGAAACGGTGCTTTTGAGTAAAATTTATGTGTAAAAATAGAGATGGATTGAATTTGATATCGGTTGCGAAAATAATTTTAAAGAGTCCTTTTTTATTTTTAAAATTATTCACAGTGAAGGCAAACAGAGAATAAAAATTAAAGTGTTGTCATGGCTGCAAGACAACTGAATCACGTCAGTGCAATGAGGAAATTATTTATTTTTCTGTTAACAAGAAACTGTGTCAAGGCAAAGCTATTGTAAGCGTTTTGAAAAATTGTTCATATGAATTGAGAAAGGAATAAAATATTCAGTTCTATTAGTCGGCTATAGATTCGGCTATTAGTCGGATATAGAATAATGAGATGTTCAAAGACATCTAAAAAGTCAGTCTATTCCAGCCAAATCCAGGGAATCAACGTTCCTGTGCAAGAGTGGTTGTCGTCCTGATAATTCTCTATTGTCCACTGCTGGAGATATGCCTCATTGAATGAACGCCTCCTTTTATCTTTGTTTGTTTAAACGCACTAATCGCAGGAACTATTGGCCCGAATTGAAATATTTCTTGTTTTGAATAGACCATTTATCGAGGAAGACTATAGGTCATTTACCATGACGATACGACAAATAGCGCTGGTGTTGCGCGGGTAAAACCGTGGGGTGTAAAATGCTAGTTTAACATAAATCTAATCTCGTTATCGTTGTAAGACGAATTTGCAGTCCTTACATACCTGCCTTGCCTCCTCCACTTTCATAACTCTCTTCATACAAACACGCCAGTTGCGAAGACTCTGAACACCACCGTCGGACAGTACCCTACCAATTTGATCGCCTTGGAAATGCAATTTGCTTAAACTGTTATATTATTTGTGTGTGTAGAGAGAATAAGTCACGGGGACTTAGAAAATCAATATCTTTTTTCGTTGTTTCAATTTCTGAAAGGGCTAATATTCGAGCTAGGGTTCTAGCATGCTGTAGCGCCTTATAATGCACACTTCCTATATTTCATGCAGCTATTAGCGAGTATATTAGCCTGCGATATTAAATTCTAACCTCCGCACGCCGCCGTCTATCGCTAGTGTTCAAAGCCGTTAGCTCCCTATTTTGTACATCAAAATATTTTTGAATATGTTCAAATGTTCTTAATGTTAAATTTATTTCTATTTGTAGACACTGTAACGTTTAAAACGAGCAAAACATGGTTTTCATTAAAAACAATTCTGAATGGAATTGTAATTGTATTAGAATGGAAATAGCTGAATGATTTTTTAAAATAAATGTGCTTCTATATTTATCATGTTAGAGTTTTCGTTGAATTTGTTATTGTTGAATGAAGACCACAGACATCCGCATAATTGTTATACAGTCGTGTTTCCGTTCTTTCCCCCTCCGCTTTCATGAGACTTTATAAACTCATAAACTATACAAAACGCGACATTATAGCTTGAGAACTTTGTATGGGTTTCATGTCCTCCATTGTGTTTTTACATGAGACCCTCCGGCGGTGTGAGCCCAATTTAAAAATACACGTATACACATAGGATCAGAAATACCAAGGCAGCTGTAAACAGTGCGATTTAATGTCAGCGGAAGTGGAAATCAAGTTGGTTCGTTTCAAGGAGTTAATCTCAGGAACTGCAGGACCGATTTGATTGTTTCTTGAGTTGAATAGTCCATATACCGAGGTAGGCTATATTATATAAACCATGACGCCACGGCTATTAGGACCGGACTTATGCGGGCGAATCCGCAGGGTGATGCTAACATAATATACATACTCTTGTAATGTTACTGGATTGCTTTTACAGTAAGTTGTCAACGTCTGCTCTACCGCGCTCCTAGGACAAAGGCTACAAATTTAAACATGGAATCACAATTAGGGTGACATTGTTATGGCGACCGTGAAATTGGCTCCTGGTCGCAGGAGGCTTTGGAGTTTAATGGAAACATAAGGGTTGAGTTGGTCGATCTATGGGATATCGCACCTGAATTACTAGTATGTGTACGTCACGTGTCATATTAGTGCGAATAGTAAAAATCCCTGTAGACGAACTTGACGAGGCACTGTAGGGCAAAAAGGTATGAATGACTATTTGTTGCAAAACGCAGTCGTCCTTACCTCCCATCGTAGCCAAAATTCTGCTATCAGAACAATAGTATAATCATAAAAGGTTAACAGCATGATGCCGATGATACAGATTACATAAGTGAGACTAAATGTACAGACGTGTCCAATTTTCCTAAATCACTGTCACGAGAACACGTGAGTAGAGTTCAGATCACGTACGATGCCGGCTCCAACACATAATTTACTAAGTTTTTGTTACGCGGCGAGCGAGCGGATGTTGGACCCATCAGATGCTACTGCAACTACACCTTATATAAATATTCTCTTGTCGCAATGTTAGTTACCTTACTCATTTGAAACGGCATTACTGATTTTTACCAAATTTAATATTCAGTAGGTACTATATATTTTTCATACTCATAAGTGATAAGGTTTATTCACCCTTGGCATTTTTTTATGTTTACACGTTACAATGACATCAACCTTGTGATTGTGCTGTCTACTTGTTTATATTACAGATTTAACAAAGAATTCGTCATAAATTCTTGAATTATAATATTTCAACGATGAAGTATATCTGTGTCCTGTCAATAACAGTGAAAAGTTATAACAGTAATATTTTATTCAAGAAATCATTTCGACTAGTATATATTATGAAATAATAAAAAGTGTATTTGTGTGAACATATGAGTGTATATGATACTGAATTGTTTAGTTTCATCACGAGCAAAGCTTGGCTAGCACACTAACAAAAAAAAAAACATAAATATCGGCTCTAATGGGGACAGCTGTGATGTCACTTGTCTTGAGTTTCCGGGAGCCAATTGAAAGGCACCAGGGAAGGAGGGCGACATTCTCAATCATGCAATTATTTAAGACCATCGGTAGTCATTAATATACTATGAATCTTCGTTTTCTCGTGTTCTATAAAAAGGGCAGAAATATTCGTTATTTAGTTACGCTA
>JAFELO010000650.1:670453-695668 GCA_017140195.1 Eumaeus atala | reverse complement strand
CTTTAAGATGACAATTTCACAGCCACGGTACGTGCTGTGTGTGAGTGGTCATGTCCCACTGGAGGGGCAGAGGGAAGATGGCCAACACATTTGCATAATTAGTATACCGATGTTTATGGACGTCGGTAGTTATTAAAAGGCTCCGACTACTCTGGCTACAGAAGCTGGACACACTTCCTACTCCTCCTATTTTCGACTGATCAAATTCGTTGCGGGTCCCGAGACAGATTTTATCATTACCATATATTGACACATATAGAGGGTCACAAGTGGTGGCCGCAGTCTATCCTGGAGACACAGGAGTCGCAGCAGTGTTAAAGTGTGGTGGGTCATACGCTGTATAAAAAAGCGCTCCAACTGATCGTTTGCCCTCCTATAATGGAAATAAAAGCAATCTAATGAATTCAAATTTCAAGCATCACATCTACTACAATAACATCCATTCTATATAACATCAGCGGTAGCCAGTGCAGAAGTACTCGAGTATGGTACAGGGTGGTACTAAGAGCGCTGTGATATCTAAAGTATTGTTTCACGAGCGAATTCAAAATAATTCCGTCTGGATTTGTTCAAGTCCCGCCTGGGATTCCCAGCGGCTCGGATGTCAGTATCTTACGCCTATATACTAAATGTTGTAACGGTAAATATCCCATAAAATGTAGGCTTCGAGGCAACGTATATAAAAATCGCAGTAGTTTTATTAGTGGGATAATGTTAATCATTATTTAATGATTATATCGGATGTTTTCATAAGATTGTGAACGTTTTTTCGAGCGTTTTTATGAATTATATATCCATTTATGTATATATGAAGATTTGCTCCCTTAGCCTACTAATATAATTATAAATGAGGAAAATTTTATTTGTTTGTTACTCTGTTAAGTAAAAATTACATTAATCGTTCTCTTGGACTAAATTCTAGGCAATATCATCTAATAATCAACCCAGCGATATCATATAGCGATATCATATATAAATAAAAAATTATGTGTGCCAGCTCTGAAACGTCACTGGAATTAAATTTCAGAACGAACGTGGTATTAAATCTGTTATCTCAGTCCAGCCGAGGCCCCATGGCTGCTGTCGTCGGGCTAGTTAAATAATTAAATAAACTGCGATAAAATCAGTAAAAATTGTGTTATTGTAATGAGTAACATTCGCGTAAACTTAACATATCAAGATGGTTTGACAGTTAAAGGTTTACCAAGACACGCTCCCGCGGTAAAATGCCAATAGGGCCAACTAACGGATAGCAGTTTTTAGTCGGTAGTAGCTATCGCTTCACGACCTGAGCCCGACACACACTTCAGGCCCCCTTGGGTCGGCTGGATGGTGCGTAAATGCATCTTTCCTGCTAGAACCAATACGATATACACCGCTCGTACCGGTCGGGCGATTAAATCTTACATATAGTGACACAGTTATAACGTATGACTGACAGAATGTCAAACTCACACACCGCTTACGGAAACGAGCCCGGGTTCGAATCCGTAAGTCGAGAGCTTAGGTTGATAGTAATAAAATAACGCGACTTTAGAGAGCTCTAATAATAAATAAAGTAAGAATACAGCTTTTGCCGATTTGTAGCGCAAACCGACCCCCTCCGTCAGAGGGGGGGCGAGGAGGCCGGCCTCCTCAGATAAGCCAAACACTACACGAGCTCAATTATCTTTATCCACGACGCCGCAACTTAAACGGCATCGTGCGCGCGCCGTCCCACTAGAGCGGGGAGGGGGACCACCTCCCCCCTTTCGGTCATAAAATAATCACTATAGGGTACACCCACAATCAGCCCGGTTCATCTCTTTCCATCTGCGGGAAAAGAGGGGGTCTGTCCCCCTATCGTCTCCCTAAACCTGAAGACAAAAAGTCTTCGTAGTCAGTCGAACTGTTGAGGCTAGAAAAAAAAAAAGTTAAAGGTTCACAATAAAAGTTGTCAACTTTAGCGCGTTTAAGCGTATTAGTGATGTGTTGTTCTCAATTATTCAGTTACATTACTCCTCACTTTTATACCACGCGTTAATCAGTCCTTTTGGCGTGTAGAAATGGAAAGAAACTTCTTACATTAAACGAAGCATGTGCTTCTGTTAATGTTGGAGATAATTGTCCTGGTCTGCCGCGCTGAGCCGGTGTACCACACTTAATACCCTGCAATCGGGACAAGAAATGTTCCGTTTTACTGCGGAACCAAATGATATGCAAGCTTAGTGCAGTTCAACTATTCCACTGAAGTTCCTCCCCGGATATTAGCAATATCATATCGAGATTAAGAATTTCCTTAAATCAAGAATAATTAAAGGATTAAAAAAAAATCATGTTAAAATATGTCACGTTCAAGTGTATTTGAAACTCCATTTTCTCCGTGTAAGATGTTTTTGTAGCATATCATGAACGACTATCGATTAGGTAATTTAGAACACCGACTAAAGAAATGACACAATCTGTTCATTTCCCTGTTATAACTTTCTGGGCATTTCCATAGATAATTGGCCACTGGAATTTCTCACAGAAATCCAAATTCAGGATGCAGATGGATCAGAGAGTCAGAGAATCCTACGTTTAGCCTATGGGATCTCCTTTATGGATAATCCGGTCCCGGGGTGAAAACCTCACCCTAATATATTCCCCTATTGCTGCCATCATTAATTTGCTGCCACCTTCTGTACTTCCGAACAGTTACTACCAGGGCTTTTTCAAGAAAAGGGCCTAGCCTACCTTAAAGGCCAGTAAAGCGCCTATACAACTTAGGTTTCTGCGGGCGTCTATGGACGGCGCTAGTTACCTACCACCTGCTCGTTTGACCTTTATCATATAACATAATCCGAAACACAACAAAACAAATATAAAAGGTCACTCACTCATCACGAAATCACGTGATGAGTGAGTATTAAGTGTTTAAAATTTTGCATGGGAATTATTATTACGACGTAGGTCCTCACTAGTCCGGGATTTTGTGAAGTTTCACCCTCGCGGGTTCGTTTATGTGGGTAAACTACTCGGGGACTGCTAGTATTGTATATTTTATTTTTCAAATACCAAGAAACCATAAGAAATAAGTAGCAAAATCGTATAAAACAACTTTTCAATTTATTTTCATACAATTGAACATAAATCTACAAAAGTCATGATGTTACCACAAATATTTCAAGAATCATATTATAATATGCAAAATTAAATCGAAGAACAAAGTAGTATACATGGGATATTAGTTATATATTTCTTAGGGCTCGTTATATGTGTGTATTTTTAAATAATCATGTATATACAGGACTGTTCAAGTTAAAGTAAAAAATAAGCAACGTTGATATTGCGTATTTATAAACATCTTTTTTAGCCGTTAAACCTTTGAACCACTCAACACAACATACCTATTTTATTCTCACATCAAAGTCATTAAAGTTTGAAAAAGACAATTATACCTTTAACTATCCAGAAGTTAAGACAGGATAGATTTTGAAAAACCAGAAGGATAACAAGGCTAGTAAACTGAAACTGACATCTAGAGCCACCAATGGGCGTCAATAAAGCGCTC
Organism: Eumaeus atala; assembly: GCA_017140195.1. NCBI lineage: Eukaryota > Metazoa > Arthropoda > Insecta > Lepidoptera > Lycaenidae > Eumaeus > Eumaeus atala. The sequence continues at coordinate 692,136 of JAFELO010000650.1, read as the reverse complement.
GTACGTATAAAGTACGCCAAAATTTTAAATTCTACTATAAATTATTTCAGTTATTTTTTGACTCAACGTTTTCTATTACTGTTGTTTCTGTGGTACTATTATATATTCTGTTGTACAAAAGAACGTTTAAACAAAATACAAGGAGAATTGACTTTATCCTCACAACTAGGAGAACCGCACTATAAAAGTAAATGAGAAACCTCTTCGTTCCATTACACTCGATATGTTAAGCAATGGCTGATGCTTCTCAAGGGGTGCGACAAGGCTGAAAGCATGTCAGGGTAATAGTCCACGAACTTTAAACATAATACAAAAGTGTGTCAACTGTCATCTACGAAGCACCATAAATATTGTCTGCCAAGTTATTGATTACGGTGCCTAGTACGTTAAAATACAAAATTATAAATAAATGTAAAGTGTCAATTGTTGTACTAGCTACTCGTTTTCACCAAATACCGATATAAAATTACAGGTGTTAACCGCTGGATTCACTCTGAAATGTCTTGGAAAGTGCAATTAGATACCGATTGACTTTTGTACGCCAATTCTGTGCCAACAATTTTTACGTTGTTATGATTTAAACTGCCTAAGTATAAACAAAAAATATTATATAAACAATAGCAAAGATGATATAGCGCATACAAATCCGAACCAATTATTAATAAATTATGATTGTAAAATTTGAAGCATGTAAACATTTTCAATTCGGATTAGTTTTTGAATACTCTTTTTATAGTAAAGACAACAAGTCGGAATCGCCAGATAACTACCAATCTGAAGTCGCATCTTCATATAGTTACCGGAAACTCACACACCACATGAAACGCGACACTCATTTTGTGGCAGCATCCTGAGAGTAAGAGATGAATCATTTTCTGACAAAACATAATTACAACTTTTTAATTATTGAAAGTGCTAAGATGAGACTAAAATGGATTATTATAAAGGCGCTGATTAGGTACAATGATTAATTTGATACTATAATTTCATTTTACGAAGCCAGTTTTAAATTATTTTATTAACATATTCTAATGACATGCTATTAATTGATTATCTCGATTATCTTTTGAGTGGTATTTTTATATTGACTAGTGGTCACTAAGATACGAAATTTCGATCTTAACTAAAAAAGGAATCATTCGACCGACAGTTGGACTGTGTACTGAAGTAATATTTTTATGCACGTACTTAAATAAAAATAAAATAACATTGTTCGTTGGCGGACCATCTAAAGAATTTACGTTTCTAGTACAGTGGATGTAGTTGCCTACAAATTGGGCACAATTGGTTAGTAGATTTGACTAATTAGTCAGCATACTGTCGCCGCGATGATGTCGTACTTGAAATTGGAGCCATGTAGAGTCCACTCATATTTGGTCACGAATTGGTCATAATTGGTCAGTATACTTGATAAATGTGTCAGATTTTACGAGTGCCATTTAGCGGCCCATCTTAGGGAATGTGAACATGGTTGCTGTAAAGTTTCAGAAACGTCGGGCTATATAAATGAATGAATGAACCCCGATAAAATCCGTAAGACTAGTTTCATTTTTTTCGTTTGAAATAGTGGTGCTAATTGGACATGAAAAGGTTATAATTGGTTAGTTAGTTCGACCAACTAGTTGGTCAGATTAATATAAAAATTACAATCTATTGAAAATTTCAAGGTCATTGCTGTTCTTTTGTGTTACAGTGTCACATAGTTAAGTGTTTAATAAAAACATACTGAGGCATTAAACTAAGATAAACAAATCATTTGTAATTTATTTGCTTTGTTGCCTCGCCTCAAATGACCTACCGTGTATTTCTAAAATCTTTCGTCTCGTGAATTGCTTTCTATGGAACATCCTGTACTGCTTCATGATTTGTCTGTAATGTCATGAAAATTTGCATTAAAGTATTATTAGTTTCAATACTTACAGTATTGCGTTGGAAAAGCATTATGTTAAGATGAAATATGAGTATAACGTACGTTTTATTCTTATAACGGGAACAAGTTGTAATTGTATGATGCAACTCCAGAATGAGTAATATATTAAGTAAAATCTCACTAACACTACAAATGAAAATTGTTTTGTATGTTTGTAACTCTTTCAAGCAGAAATAGCCTAACCGATACCTGTGTAATTTCGCTGTGATAGACTATTATATGGACAACTACTTTTCACACTAAAAAATATTATCAGTAATAAAACCCATTAATCCCTATTCTCATTTAAATCAGCCACATGAGAGTAGGTTTTCACAGTACAAAATTTGAACGATAATGAAATTACTTCCCCAACTCGGCTGTTTATGTTATTTGTTATAAATTCGTGTTACGTGGCGAGACCCCTGTCCCCTTTATCCGTTTTTTTTTATCACACTGTCACATTCGCTTCTGCAAATAAAAATTAACGTCGCATCTCTCTTTTAATCATTCCTACATCTTTTATTTTTTGACGCATGCGACAAATTATTACCACCATATTGTCTGTAATTAATATATATGAAATGAAATGTGTAAAAGATTTGATAATTTGGCTTATTGGCAGAAATAGCAATGAAGTACAGTATATATTTGTATAATTCAGTCTACATAGTAATATGTAATTTATTTCATTAAATTTTGAGTCATAAATGATAAAGTTTTTGAGTAATAAAATGTCCGTATATTGTATTGTAGATACTAGTTTTTGTATTCGTATAGTAACATTAATATATAAGTAAGTATCCGATATTACGCGATGAATAGGCTCGCTGAAGTGGCAATGGGCTGGTTACACACTCAGAAGAACAGACGGCAGATGGGCCAGTAGGGTTCTGGAGTGGAGGCTGTGATTAGGACAACGAAGTATTGGTCGACCGTTCACCAGGTTGGAAGACTCCGTGCAGTAGCCGGTCCGGGATGGATGCGAGTAGCAGGAGATCGGTCGTCTTGGCGATCATTGAGGGAGGCCTATGTCCAGCAGTAGACCTACAAAGGCTAATAATGATGATGATTATGATAGTGATACTAGCATCTCCCCACGATTTGAACCACGTACTCCGCCCTCAATAACGCACCTGCGGATGTTTGCATCCTAAAAGGAACCTACCCACCAGATTGTAGGTGTTGTAGTTTCTGTCTTCTTTAAGTGTCCACTCCACATTCAATAATACGACAAATTATAAAAACATGCATACATTCCTACCTTCATAAAGGATTAAAATTCAAATTAAGAAAAAATGATTGTCCAGTATTCCAAGTGAGCTGAAAAGTTTTTACTATTTGACAAAATAAACAGACTAAGGAAACCATTTAATATAAACTCAATCTTGTATGAATCACGAGATGTATGGGTAAAAATACACATATCAATAGAACCGTCCAGTACAAGGGAGAATGTCTCTCTCCAAGCTTATATTTCCATTGGAGCGAAACTGTTTAGTCAGCCACATGATCTTTGAGATTCCTCTCTTTTTCGTGGTATGGACGTATAAGCTCACGTCAAGCATAATAATACATTGCGCGCGTGAACGGAAAAAATATGTTTGTTCAGACACACGAAATATAAAATGCAAACATAACATTTTAGTTTAGGCTTTCATTTTTTTCTATTAATACGTTTTCATATTAACATTTTGTTTCTTTTAAGAGGTATGAAAAAGGAAAATAGAATAACATTGACGTGGACTATAAACATCATAGCCTTAAAAGTAAGAGTTTGGTGCTACGTAAGCGGTATCCTCATAGCTCGCAGGATTTACGTGATTGGAAAGAAATATGTACGTAATACACATCATATAACCGAAAATTAGGAATAAAATAAAAAATTTAAAAAAACGTCATTTGGAAGGCTTTATCGTAAAACTCCCTCTATCTCGTCACTTGTTATTCACTAGTGGGATTTAGAAATATTTATCCCAAAATATCGATGGCCTTAAATGAGATTAAATAACAATGCATAAAACACTGATAAGCGCGAACCCTACACGAAGTGTCATATTATTTTCTAAGTCCCATAAAATAAAACATACCTTAAGGCAGCAATAATTAAATATTTATTTGTTACAGATCTATATTTTATTAAATTTACCAGCTGTCCCGACAGTTGTTGTACTGTCATAGGACTTTGCGGTGATGGAAACGTGTATAGTGTGGCCGAATAGTCAAACCCGCCAGATTACTCCGCAATATATTGCTATTCACACACATTGAATAATTATTTAATCCCATGGAAATCATTATGCGCTAACATATATCTGGGGGTTTTTATTTTAATACATAGTACTCGTAACAAACTGGTAAAGGCAATATACTCGTAGGTATTTATATCTAATTACAAAAGCGGTCGTATTCGACAGTTATGGCACATGTAGACATTTTTTTTTTCAGGCAAAGTTTCCAGCTCAAGTCAGCTGCTGCTATCTCAAAGTTGACTTGAAAAGAGTTTAAAAACAAATCATTTCACAAAGTTACTATATCTATTTAGGTATAAAAGTACTCGGCCTAACACTATTTTTTCAATTCTAAAAATCAAATCTACCCACATCATTTATTTCAGCTCAGACTATTAAATTGAATGAAATTCGAGACGTGTGCGATAATCATTTGTGACTTTATAATTATTTAAACAAATCAATCGGACATACTTTCTGCAAATGGAGCAAATCGAGCAATTTGCCATCATTAAGCATGGTAGAGGGAGTATAAGATGAATCCCGCCTCCTGCCTCTACTGATAAAATATTAAAAAAGAACTTAATTTAATTATGGGAGACGCAGATTAAAAATTAGGGAGATGGCCGAGATTATAGGTATCTCTTATAAGAGAATTCAAAATATCATAGATAACGAATTGGGTTTTCAAAAGGTCTGCAAGGTGGGTTCCGCGACTGTTTTAAGTTGAAGAAAAATTGACACGATTGACTATTTCACGCGAATGTTTGTAGTTATTTGAAGCCTATACAGATTAGATTCCAATGTAGATGATTTTTGAATCGGTCTGTTACAATGGACGAAACATGGGTTGTTTACTCTACACCAGAAACAAAATAACAATCTAAATCATGGAGAAGACTTGGTTCAACACCCCCAAAAAGGCTAAGTCGATTTTGTCGGCAAGTAAGGCACACCCTTAGAGCACCAGAATACCTAATTCTGGTGCTCTAAGGGTGTGATTATGATTTATATTTTGAATATTTTGAATGGGGTCAGACTAGAAACTCTGATTACTGCTATGTCGTACTATGTCGCTTACGAGAGGAAATAAAACAAAGGCGTCCAGGAATGCTCGGAAGAGAAGTCCTGTGTCATCAAGATAACACCCGTGTTTACACGTCTGACTGAAGTCCACGATTGTGGCTTTGAACTATTACCGCAACCGCCTTATTCCCCTGATCTATCGCGGTCTGGCTATTTTCTGTTTCCTAAGCTAAAAATTAAGTGGGAGGTCAAAGATTTTCGACAAACGACGAGGTCAAAACGGCAGTAGACGCATATTTTGACTCTAAGGAAGCATCATTATTTTTCAAGTTTTCAACTTGATGGTGATTATGTAAAAATAAAAATTTAACTGAGTTAGTAAGTTTTTATTTTCTTGGTTACGCCGAATACTTTTCAATCCACCCCCGTATATTCCGAAATAGCAAACATTCGAATACGGGGACAAAATATCCATATAGACGCGCGATGCTTCCTTGCTCCGTCCCCACAAAGAGCCATGGACTAGTGTCAACTATTCTCCACCAGGCATCCAGACACTCTCTCTAATTTGTAGCCGTTTGGAAATAATATTTCACAAATTACCTACCTCAACCGGAACTTATCTTCAATATCACCTTTCAACGGAAAAAAATATTTTGAAAGGTTCTAATTTATTTATAATATTAAATCATTCAAATAATCACTATTTTATGATGATTTAAATGAAAAGCATCGTAAATTTGGAACAAAAAAATGAACAGAAAATAGAACAAATGATACTCTACTTTTTCCAAGATTTGAAAAAAAAATAGGCTAAACTTCGCCAAAATCCCGCAAAAAGCTATTGAATTATTGTTGTCAGAAAATTGTATAATGCCACCACCAGCATTATTGTTCAGTGTCGCTGAGGTATTCCCTAGTTTCCTCATTACGATCTGATATACCGAAATCGTAATACATTACTTAAGGTGTATCTTGTAAATAGCGGAATGGGGAGATTTCACTGCATCATAAGAACAATTGAGAATCGAGATTACTTAAAAATATTAAGTGTATTCAAAAATTTTAATTCTTACAATAAAATGACCTATACGGCTTATTTAATTATTTAACTAGATCGACGTTTCAGAAGCTTTACAGCAACCATGATCACGGGTGGACTGAGATGACAGATGTCCATTACTCAAATGAAAAATAAACTACTCGAACTTGTCAAGTTCCTAAGAACAATAGATAATCTTGTTTGTGTCACATAATTGTTGTTTGCAATAAAGAAACTGGCAACATAATATAGTTCTGAAAGGGAACCTACTGGAAAGGATGCCGCATTACTGTGTTAGTTGTCGAGAAATATTTAGGTTTTCCTGTTACTTACAACATCAATTTATACGTAACATAATATCATACTTTGTATACAATATATTCTATGACTGATTTGTATAATATGGGGCGCCAAACTTGCAGTCGGAGCCACGGACGCTGCCAATTATCCAATGCCTTACTTCCCTACCAACTTCCTCCTCCACCGGAATATTGCACATTACACATTGCTTATCGGCATAGGTAACAGTACCTTACGGCAGTGTCGCGCGAGTGAGAGGCCTCCGATCGTGCCAGCACAAGTTGGCTGTAATTCAGCTAGAAACCTCCTACTGTTAACATCAACAAGGCAAACTCAACGTGCATTCTTATTTAAAATCCATTGGAACCATCGCTGATAGTGGCTGTCTTTTCTCACTCGATGATGGCGTACGGTACATTAATCCAAACGAAACGAAGTGGCAACACCGAAATCTTTTGATTTCGTGTTTAAAACATTTAAAATTAAAATAGGGGTAATTGTATTATGCCTCGTGAGTTCATATTAGCATGGGAAGTTGATGAGAACCCACTTCGTAGACGAATGGATACGGAGAAACACATTTGCGCCCGACACGATCATCGACTCTGAGTGGAGTGTAGTGTGTGCGGAGTTTGCAACACTGTACTGCGTGCACTAAAACCACCGCCAGTGCCATCGGTGCCGCATTTGGTGAGGTTCCCCGGAAATATATATCATCAACGCCAGTCAGTCCCATGAGCGACCGATACCGCCTCCAAAGTGGATTTGTCCCGCAATACAGGACAGCCCCACTAAATTTGGGATAGTGCAATGGGGTGAGGTTCCCATCCTGGCCCCTTGCCCTGTGCGTCAAAGTACCACTTCTCATAAGAGGGGTACAAAGAGCAGCCCCCTTGATATGGTTGGCTTCGCCCAAGGTATCTGGGTTCACACTAGGCTACTGACGCCAACTGTCTCGACAAGTTTGAATCATGGTAGGGGCTGCCATGAGGTTGCTACGGCACCATCTCTAACTAAATATGATATAACATCTGACCAATACCAGAGCAGCTGCGTCATCACTACACATATACTATACAAATGTACTTATTATAGTGCTCGCCTTCAACAATTTTTATTATAAGTGATCTGTACTAGAAACGACGTCAGGTAGATTGTATATTTCCAAAAAAAGTAGCTTTGTGTGGAAATGCACACAAAGCTACTTTATCCAATATTCTTCTTATAGCTATTTGTGATTATTCATAGAAGGACTTTTAGTATAGCAAGTTTTTGCGTAAAGTATAAATTGTGTATTCAAAAATCTAAAGAATTGTTGAAACTTTTGTCAATTTAAAGTAGTGAAAGACATTTTAAATTCAGCGACGTTGAAAACACAGCTTTTATTGTTTTCACTAGAATCCTAAATAAATTACTTGTAAACTTTTCGCTATATTACATCAAATAATTTAAATATTTTCTTAAAGTTTTCCAGTTTTCTGAACGTATCTCAACTGTGTTTTTACGATTATACCAATGTTGTTGATCAAAGCTATACCTTTTAATCAAAAACATTTAGAAAAATCTGTTTCCTTATATGTACATAACACAATCAAACATTAAGAAGGGCAAATGGCGATAGTAAGATTCTTGAGAGGTGGCCGACGATATATAAAATACAAGATAAACGATTTTATTCAGAACTGTCATTCCAAAGCATCCGTGATTGTACCTAAAAATATTTTTTCCAATATAGACGTAACATGTATGATTTATAGTTATTTTTACAATGCATATTTTATTTAAAAATGTGCTAAATTTAAATATATTTCCTTCAAAATTAAACCTTTCTGGCATGCGTTGAAGTTACTTTTACAATGTGAATAATTTGACAGTTGCACTTCTTGTCTTCCTTCCTTTCCCTCTTTAAATGTGCCATCGAAAACTCACAAACGATGGCATACCTTACAGTGACATTATGTGAGCAAGATGCAATGCAGTATGGTGCTATATTTTACATTTTTTTTTGTCAAAGATGGACGCAAATACACGTGGTATTTGAAATTACCACGTGTATTTGCGTCCATCTTTGACAACCTCTACTGTAACTCAGTACCGTTTAGACGCGACAGGTACCACTGGTAGACTTTAATGATTTATTTTAAAGACCAAAGAAAAAGTGTCGAGTTGTGTATAGGATATGTTTTGGTATATGTTATGTATGTGTCGTAGTGGTTTTTACCAATCGTCGTATGAAGTGATGGCTGGCTATTTCCAAAATCACGGCCGTTTCGTTTAGTGGCGGGCTAACGATTAGACGGATTGTCATTGCAAATCGTTTTTCGTTAGGGCGGCTGACGTTTAGCCTCATAAAATCTCTTAATTTTAGGGTAATGCTAGTAGTCGATACAAGTATGAAAAATAAAAGATAATCTAACCAATAAGGTTTAGTCGGGAGCTGCACTTCCGCCTAGACCTTAGAACATATGTGGGCAAAATTTTTTATTTCTCTGTATTCTGCAATTGATGCCATTTTTGTTGTCATGTCAAACAACGCAGCGAGTGTAGAAGATAGAAACTAAAACGTGTCAACAAGGCGGATAACTCACTTTATTTCAATAAGGCTAGCTTTATTGAATATCGTATAACGCCGCACTCCTTCTGGTGCAATTTCTCTCAGCCGTACTAAATGTGGCTAATTGTTGGCCAGCCACAGAATATAACGGCTCTGTTTTTGAAAATGTCCAGCCATAATGAAATGCAGTGGTTTAGACAATCCAACTGCTACATATATATTATCATCAAAATAATTTACACAACTATACTTATGTATTGAACTACCATTTATGCCAACAATGCATTGAACTGACATTCAGAATTGTTTCTAGTATTACAGAATGGACTTGTTTCACCTACGGTGACGTTACTGAACGTCAACCAATTTGTATATACATTGTTCACTATTCATTTTCATAAAAATATACAATACATAACTTCTAATGAATTATACCTGTTTTAGTTTATTTTGTAATAGAACACTTTTACTAACATTATAAAATAAGAACCTAATGACAGATCTAATCCTTGTTTTATTGTACGCTCACAGCCTCGTGGTCTAGCGGTAAGCATGTTCAGCCACAGACGTGAGGTCCCGGGTTCGAATAATGGTCCGGACCATACAAAAAGTGCAATTATAATTTTTACAATTATATGGACTGTTCGATGTGAGGAAGTCTGCGGTGTTACATCCCCGTGTCTCAGAGAGCACGCTAAGCCGTCGCTCGTCGGTCCTGCACCTGATTTCGATATGTCCGTGTCGAAATAGGAGACTTAGGAAATATGGAGTGCACTGAAAACCGAAAATTATAAATAATTAATATGTGCAATATTTGAAATCGTATCATAATATCAAGTAATGGAAGACGAAGAGACCAGTTAAGATTCATGTGTAAATGCTTAATTACCAATATAAATGCAATAAAATAATAATATAATGCTCGACGATTTTTGGTTACCTCAGCCTCCTCTATTGAGTAAAGCTCTATATAGAGGTGGCTGCGGTATATATAACACATAATTAGAGCGCACGCCCAACTGAGGGACCTGGCCCCGCTACACGCGCAACCACTCGATGGCGGCCGTACCCGCGTGAACTCGTATCCCTTGTTCCACTAAGCGGAGAAGGGTCCTCGGCCCCGACAATCAGGACGAGAATCATTCACTCACATTCATAACCCACACCACAATTGGACATCATCACATCACACTACCCACCACACCTGCAGGCCAGTAGGCTGCGGTCGCAACCCAACTTCAGGCCATACGGCCTTAGCACCTAGGTGCGTAACAACCCACCACCATCAATGTGTTGCCACATACCTCCCAATAACCTAACGCACATACCTCCCATTCAAACGGAACCTTCGGCGTGTCAATTAAGCTCAATCTCGGATGGTTCTTCTAATTTCAACACCACATGGTAACAGTATCACGTAACGCACACAGGTAGGTCCACCCGGGCGGTGCGGTAGTGTCTCAAGCCGAGCCTTCAATATACACGCGTTCTTTATTTCCCCAGTAATGAGGTTATATTCCACGATACAATTTGAAATTGACAAACTGTTACTTTTGTACCAACTTTAATAAAGACCGTAAAATTTTTCAATCTAAACATCAGATCTTATTCCTATGTATTTGGTTTGGATAATATGAGGGTTTCTGTTATATACCTTCTGAGTCTGTATAGATTTTGATTGATTGATGATCGGTCATAGCTTTCAGCTCAAGTCACTCCAGTGGATGGATGGATGTGAAAATTATTTTCACGATGATACAGATTTAGCGTAAATGCCGAGAGCCAAGAATGTGTTTGGTTGCTAACTTTATATATGTAGGCAAAGTGAATTACATTCTATATGAGCAATGGATCAGATAATATTGGAATTATAATATCGTAAAAGTAAATTCTTACATCGCAACTGCAGAAATTATAGACAACTGACTGTCCCGACAGACGTTTTCTAAAATAAATTTAGTTATTTTTCATGCGGTAAAGTGTAATTTTACGAGGCGATAAAGTGTAATATAAAAGAAAATTGTAAATGTGTTATCATTGTGAAATAACCGTGCGAAGCCGAGACTGACTGCGAGTATCTTGTTAAACATAATTGAAATATTATCCCGCTGATTCAAACATTATTGCCAGCATCCATATCAGAAAGTTTATGTAGACGTCTGGTCCAAACCGCAGAGCAGTCGGTTGTCAAACTTACTGCAATTTCACAGCGGATTGGAATTGCCAGTGGAATGTAACAAGCGCCTACTGCAATTTCAAACTCAATTTTGAACAGTAAACATCATACAGACAAAACAGTACCAGTGATAATCTCCTCGCAGTTAAGGTAATCTTCACGTTTATGTTATACAGATTGACTCCCTCTAAGAATAGGATGCGAGCTCTTACAATCGGAGGTATTTGCAGATCAAATTATATTTTCGAGACATCTCTCTGATTCTGATTGCATTTTTATTTAATCTGAACCTTTCTTTATTTTGCAATTACACGCCATCACCGTTCCTCGGTGGAGGTCCATTGTTGTGTGGGTTGTGGGTTTGGCACATTATAGTGCCGAATACCCATTAAAACACCGCAAGTGTCATCAATGTCACCACCGGTGAGATGCTCCGCAAATACAAATCGTCAGGTCACCTCGACAGCTGGTCAATCCCATAAGGGACCGACACCACCTCCACAGATGGGGTTGTCCTGCACCACGAGAACCCCGCCAACTTTGGGATAGTGCAATGCGGTGAGGTTCCCATCATCACTGCTTGCCCGGTGCGCTAAAGCGTCTCCTCCCCTTTCTCTTTTGCCGTAGAAGAGGGGACAAATTTTTCGTTTCTTGTACTGGCTTTTAGGATCCAGCTCTGTTCAATCGGCTTTAACCAAGGTATCCTTTCACCCCAGGCCAGTAAACTCCACCGCTAAGACAAGGCTTGAACCATGGTGGGAATTCAATGTGATCCTGTTAAGTATACATCATACATATAACATTTTATTATAGAGCATAACTAATAAAAAATCCAACCAAAGACAAACTTTTAAAAACTAGCGAAGTCTCGACGGAGCTGATTCTTTTCTACACAAATAATGCAGTCTCTAAGCAAAGTCAAGCCAAATCCTTTTCTGCGTTTCTTCAATGAATATAGTTAGATTTTATCCAACTTGGTCGCTGAACATCTTTTACACACGTTAACTCAATAACAGTAAAAAAAATCTGTTGGTTTACGATTATTTTTAAAAACAAAAATTATGGAATGATAAAGAATACTCCTTACATTGCCCGTTCAATAAATAATTATTGCATGTATCCACATAATCGCGTAAATAATATTATATTATTTTCTAGCAACTAAGGAAAGTCTTAGGAAGCGGTAGTGCTATGCTAAATTAGGATTTTTTCCTTTGTCAATATTTATGGCAATACTAAGTAGGTATATTAGTAATGATTTCGAAGTCGCTACTTGGATTGAAATTCGACGTAAATTACACAAATACTTTATAAAGTGATATGCTGCACAAACCTTGTAGAGATGTTATTTTAATACATAATAATAACGTAGTCCTAGACGAATTTTGGTCACTTTTTAGTTCGGAATTACTTCTTTTTTTTCGGAGGTACCTAGTAGTGCTTGGTGACGCTATTGTTCCCGCCTCAACAGTTCAACTGACAAGGTAAGACTTTTGGGTCTACTGGTTTAAGGAGACGATAAGAGGACCTACCCCCCTCTTTTGGGAAGAGATGTACCGGGTTGTTTGTAGATCTACCCTATAGTAATTATTTTAGGGACCGAAAAGGGGAGACGGTCCCCCTCTCCACAGGAGTGGGACGGCGCGCGCACGGTGCCGTTTAAATTGCGATGACGTGGACAAGGATGATTGAGCTCGTTTATTACCCCCATATACCCCCTCTAACGGAGGGGTTGACTTGCGCTACAAATCAGAAAGAAGTCGTGATCATGATTTGTTTATTATATTTAGAGCTCTCTAAAATCGCGTTACATTATCTCTAGTAATCTGAGCTCTTATAGAGACTAAACAACTGCGCATTACTTATATATAATACACAATCTATAGTCACTAGTATTGTCCCTGTTCCCTCATTTTCCTATTTCCACGTGAGAGCAATCGCAACACGATTGGAGAGAAATCATGCGTAGGATCGACGGCTTAACACGCTCTCCGAGGTATGGAGATGTAACACCGTTAGCTTCCAGAATTCGGACTGTTATTTCAAATTGAAAACTACCAGTAGCACTAGTAGTAGTCCTATCCGGGACTCGAACCCGAGATCTCACAACTTTGGTTGAACATACTTACCACGAGACTACGAGGCAATCGATTTAATATATTCATACTAATTAAATGTACCACAGCTACAAGAGAGTAAAGATTTTTTTATTTACTTGCCAAAGCAACTGAGTCTAGCCATCAGATAAATATTAGAAACTTTGATATTCTTTGTCATTAAGTACAATCCTTTTCATAACTAACTGGTGCAAGAGACGGTCATTTGCTAAAAGTGTGAATATTACACTTGATAGTACTACTAAAACAAAATAAATAATTATTATTGTATTTCATTTCCATAGTAGTACAAACAGCTCTAAAAGAAAATGGCCACTTCATGCCACCTCCCCCTAAACAACTTTTTAAATTAATACGTTATTCTTTTAAAAATATCCCATAAAGACGGCAGCGCTGAGTGAAAAGGAAAGTCAACAAATAACTTGGGATGGCTCTTCAAAATGATATCTACCGTGTACAAGTGTTTGCTTCATCCGCTATCGAATGGTTATTTAGCTTTCATTCGGAAATTAGGAGGCAGCCAGACGACCTCGGAGAGTTTTGCAAATAAATACTACAGGTCCAATGTAAACAACGCAGGTGATTCTGGAAATACGTACTGTATACACTTTCCCGTACCGCTCACACGAGGGTGCTTCGGCGTAGCAAATTATGTTTCACAAATTTGTTTGATAATTGGCGAAATTTCGAATGCAGACACGATTAAATTACTTAGACTGCCAACGTATTATTCATTTTAGGAGATACACGGTGTTAAATTAATATATATTATTTAAACTAATTTTAATAGAAAATGATAGATATATTTTGATTATGTTCGAGAGAGCAGGAACTACTTAACAGCTGTCCTTTAGATTTGTGGCTTTGATATACAGAGGGGCGATTTGTGTGAAGAATAAATAATTTACTATGTTTTTTAAGTATGGGTGGAGGCGGCATAAAAATACCTCCACCCTCAATCCAAGCCCAGGGTAACGTGCAAGTCGTCAAAAGGCAATTGCCTCTTAGGATGTAGGAAGCTTCAGCGGCGTGGTTGTTTGGTGTCCCGTCTGCTTCATAGTGACAGAGAAGTAGACGGGAGCACCGCGACAGGCAGCAGTGGCACCGGTTCGAAACCTAATCTGCGATTGCAAATGCGCCGGCTCCGCGCTGCAATTACGAGCACTTACCTATAATGGACGACAAAAGCAGAATTCGACCCCTAGTTCCCGGTAGCTCCACTAGTCCTGGCCATGGTAGCGGTCACGATAACGCCACTGTTACCGTGGCCAGCGCAGGGTACACAACAAGGTGTGCTAAGAATCTCCGGGCTACGGATCGCTACCACCGATTTGACTTGGCTAGGAACGTCGATGGTGCTATTGTCGAAGTCATAGACGAATGCGTTTACCTCCGGCAACTATTGCAATTAGGTAGTTAAACTTCGAGAAGGAAGCCGATAGAAGGATTTAGTTGGGTTGGGCAGTATTACGGAAGCTTCGCCACATTCTCACGTTGCCTATACCGCAGAGCTTGAATACGAAAGTCCTCAACCAATGCGTTATCCCCTTGATGACCTACAGGACCGAAACATGGCCTCCTAATTTAGGACTGCTTTACGGTAGCTCAACGGGCCATTGAACATGCTATTTTGGGTGTTTTTCTGACTGACAGAATTCGTAAAGTAGTCATACGGCAGAGAACTACAGTATCCGATATCACGCGACGAATAAGCACGCCGAACCAGCAATGGGCTGGTCACACACTCAGAAGGACGGATGGCAGATAGCCCAGTAAGGATCTGGAGCTAGCCGCGTTTAGGAAGAATAAGTGTTGGTCGACCTTTCACCAGATGGGAAGACGAACTGCGTATAGTAGCCGGTCCGAGATGGATGCGATTGACAGTAGATCGATCGTCATGGCGTTCACTGAAAGAAGCCTATGTCCGGCAGTAGACCGGTAAGGGCTGATAAAGATGATGAGGGTCTCGTACCCAATGGGTAAAAAACGGAACCTCTTTACTAAGACTCCGCTATCTACCTATCCGTCTGTCACCAGACTGTGAATATTTACAGGTACCGTTGTAACTGCTGTAATAAGAACTACTAAAAATTGTTAAGTTATAGCTTTAGCACTGAAACAATCCATTTAAACTTGTATGTGTCGCAAACACAAATTTGTCAACTTCCACATGTTGAAATGCTCATATATCCTGTTGGTACTGAACCTTAGTGTACGAGATTTGAATTTATAGAGCTATAAATATTAATATTTTTGAAGTATTTTTAAACTGAAATTCTTGTATGAAGTCAGGTTAAGACCGCAAAAGGAGACAAGGATATTTAACAAACTTATTAACATTGTCGAGAAACACGAACTGCAACGGATATATGTGATCGATTTTCTCAAAATCTACGGAATGAATCTTTACGAAGTTTTCATCGATGTATATATAAACTGATTCCCTATCTATTGATTCTCTCTCTATGATATTGATCTCTATTGATGTATATGTAACTGATAGTGCAGCAGTAATACCACTTCCAAAATACTTCACACGCTATTCTAAATCAGTCATTTTCCCGAGGAGGGACTGATTACGTATCACGAAATACATGAATGGAAAAGTTAATAGTATAGAGATTAGTCTAGTTTCATATTCAAGCTCGAGTAAGTCCACGTCCCTTCACGTAACTGCCCCTAGACGTGAAGCTTTATCGTCCTGTTGTCAGTCAACTGGTTACATACAAATCCTAGCTAGTTCGTAGTCTATAAGTAGACAATTGAATGAAATGTAACGTTAATACTCGCGGGAAATACAAATTCAATACCTAAATGTATGTCTCACAATTCTTCCAGGACGATCTTGTGAATTTTGGTTATGGTTTGATCAAATCTTTCAAATCATGGTAAGGAAATAAAAATGGTATCTGTGGACTTATCACGTTACGTTGGCATAGTCCTGTGTTAAGTACCTTCAGAATTTGTCTTGCAGGTACTTACAAGACAACGGAAATATATTTAAGAATCTTATTATAAAGTACACACACATATATATATATATATAGCCACGAGTGGGTGGCGAGATACAAGGCCACGACCCGCGAAAACTGGCATAAACTACGAATTAACTACCTCGTTACCAACTAGGACAGACGGTTGTCAATAGCATCGATCGATTGAATATTGTGTTCATGTTACAAATTTTAGACATTTTACTAATTGAAAACATTAGTTCAAATTAGAGATTTTCTGATTTTATTGATATAATTGTTGGTGTTGAATGTGGAAAAGCGTTTTACAGCTCTCGCTGAAATTATGGCGCCGTTTGAATCACAGATGTGCAGCTGAACAGGAATTACTTCGTGCGAAGTAACTAATGCACATGTTTACAATTTCAACTACCAGGTCATAATATTTTGATCTTGACTTACTTGGCATAGGTTCCTCTGAAGGTGAAGATAGAGCTGAATGGATGTGACTTGTCAATGTCTCCGTGAAGGCTTTCCGGGATGGGAATGACCTACAGTAATGAATATTACGACTGCGAGAGAGAGACCCCTAGGTGGGCTAGATGACGTTGTATGTGTTCTGTCACAGTGAAGCTCTGTCTTAATGGTAATGCCATACTGCATTGCAGCTGAATCGGACCCACATGATTGAGGAGATACCGTTCGCTCACATGACACCGTCGTTAACTGACAGTTATACTGTCGCGATTGGTGCAGTTCGTGAGTAACCGGCGACCCATTGGATCGGAAAAGGAAAGGAGGAAACGCATTCAGATGACAAGAATAAAGAAATGTCCATGAGCGTCGGTTTGTAGTGGTACTCCTATACTATTAACATTGACATTCATTATTTCTATACATTAATGGCGATATCGTTTCGTATATCCGAAATAGCGACATGTAACAGTTCGGGTTATGTTTGCTCATCTACACTCACGGCTACTTGTCGATTCATAAGCTCTCTCAGTAGTGTGTTTGTTTACGCTCCTATTGACGTGCGTCGTCTCACGTGTTCACGCACAGCTGCGAAATAAAACGACTTTTCTCACGTTCGTTCTCATGTTCATATAAATAACATTCAATACCTTTTCAACACCAACCGTGAAATTGAACTGTTACATTTTCTTCAAACTCTGCATACCCATGGATATGCAGTGTTTTGTGTTAAGACTCGGGATGCGTATATGTGTACAAACCTCGCGTCAGACGGCATCATAAATTTAGAATCGTTAGCTGATTGAAGTTTTCTTTACATGAGATATCGTCGAATTTATCTGGGGTAGCATATTGTAGAATTAGATCTATAATGTTTTATTATTAAAACTAAGTATATAACTGCCTCGTTGTCCAGTGGTAAGTATGTTCCGCCACGGACGTGAGATCCCAGTTTTAATCCCGGGTCGGACAATACAAATGCTATTAAGATTTCTAAACTACTAAGAGCTGCCCGGAAATATGAAAATGGCTTTCGGTGTACGCCGTGCCTCGGAGAGAACGTTACGTCGTCGGTCCTGTGTCCGATTTCTCTCCAGTCGTGAGTGATATCCGTCCCATCTTAAGAGAATGCGGCTAGGACGCCATTATTATTATATTTTTCGTCTCGACCTAAAATCTATCAAGGGAGGGGGGGGGGGATTAAGGAGAGTGCATAGATGTTGGGCGTCACTGGTCATCAAATAGCTCATTGCTCATTTTTTCTCATAATGTATAAAAAATATTTGAACACTTTATTTTTAACTTTTTCCTTAACTTAGACATTGCAGTGCCTCAGCAAGTGAAAAAATGAAAGAAAGGAACGGAAACGAATGGGAAGCAAAATAAGAAAATAGGTTACATTGGTGCATTTCACAAACACAGGACACAGGACTGTTGTCCCTGTAATGCGCGGCATACGAACATAAAATACTAACCGATTCGTATCTTCGTGACTAAAATTGTTGGAAAAGGATATTTGTGTATATATGTGTGACAAGAAAGTTGGTACTCACAGAGATCTTAGTTCTATTGTCGGTGGGTTGGCTATACGTTTTGAAAATGTTTGATCAATTTTCACATTCACGATTTTGATTGGATCTTTGGGTAATCGGTGCTTTTAATAACTATTGACACCCTTATCCGCTATTATTATACCGGAAAATCACAATACGTACAAAACGCAACATCATGCAGGGGTATGATATGAGTGAAATGTAAGGTACCTTCAGGAGGCAAGTTCAAACTTGAGCAGGGTTTTTTTTTAACTAGAGAGTAAAAAAATAAGTGAAGTAGTAGTAGTAGACCATGTGAATTTGCTTGTCCTCAATTTCTTAGGGTTGGGTGGGAGACCGTGCTACTATTTTTGATGTTCAATAGGCGCGCCAAGATGGAGCAAGCAGCCGCGCGGGGAAATTGTCACCAAGTGAACGCGGCAGCCTCAGTGCCACCGCGAGGCTGCCGCGTTCGTTAGTCGCCTATTAAGACTAGTCTGGAGAGAGCGAACAGCTAAGTGAGCCTGCTCGCTCCATGTGGACACGCCTAATTCCGAGCAATTTTGTCCATTTCCTCAGTTGATATTGAATATCAGCCATGGATAATGGAACCACACGTAGTGACGTCATTCGAAAGTATAACCTAGGTCTACATAATTATCAGACAAGGGTCGCACATAAATTTGCATAGGACGTCAACGTTAAGACTACGGTCATGTGGCTTGACAATTACCTTGAAATATGCACGGCAGCAGTTTTATGAGCTTTTCATTTTTGTGTTGTCCATTGACAACCATAAAGATTAACGTAATTCTTATTCAAACGGTTTTTTCGTCGCTCTTAGTAACAAAGTCTCACAGCCACGAAGTGCTACAGCATAGTTGTCACTAAGTACCTCGTTGACATATAAATTAAAGCACCTTAGATATAAAATATCGCACGGATCACTTGAAACCTGTATTTATGATAAAGTCATCCAATGCGTGACCCTGCTAGAGAGAGGAAAGCAGGGGGGTTGGCGGACGGCATAGCACGGCGCGTCACAATCTTCTTAGTACTTTCTGTATGCAGACGATGTTGTCAATCGATTAAGCTCAAGCGAACACTCATTGAGTTTCCGTACAATACGCATACAGTTTCCGTACCTAAAAGTAAAAAGGTAGGCGTTTACATATAATTGTAACCCTAAAAATAAGGACAAGAAAGGATCGCTTTGTTGTCCATCTGTTGACTTTCAATTATGGAATTTTGAAACAGGTAAAGGATAAAAAATCGGATTTCTTGTGACGTTGTGGTTATTTTTATTATAATAAGGAACACAAGTCACCAAAAATTAATTAATTTAAAAAAAAATGGGTGTGTCGGGGTGTCTATGCCCTACGCAAGGGTCCAACTTTGCAACGTTGTCTGATCACTCCCCTGGCTGGTCGCAAGATGGTGACGGCTGTTATTAGGTCGCGGGAAGCGGCGGCTTTGCGCAATCATTCCGTTGCACTGGTCAAGCGACGGATCTCGTGCGATAGATGTATGCCCCACACGTAAAGCGAAGGGTCGTCTCGGCCGTTTGAAATAAAAACGTGACACCCTGAAACATTGTGCACGCCGTCTTAGCACGCAACCCATTATCGGTCTGCCCATCAACAAGTGATGAATACGGTGATGATGATGACAGATCCTCACCATGGTTAAAACCTTGTTGTGGTGGCGTGGCTTGGCTGGCTGGGGTAAACCCAGGTTTTGCGCAGGTGGAATTGGTCGCTTAGGGGGCTGACTATCCGTCGAGGTGCCCTGATGAATGTTGTTCCGGGGCACCTCACCAAGGCGGCACTAATGACACTGGCGGTGGTTTTTATGGGTGTTTGGCACTATCATGTGCCGCGAGTCCCGCGTTTTTTGTTGATGCGGGGAAACGCATTTACGCGTTTCCCCGTCGTCAACAATAAAAATGCAGAAAATAAAAAGTTTGTATGTACGTACCTCCATTTTACATATGACAAAAAATATAAAGGAATTAACTAGGATAAAGCAAAGCATAATGAAATCAAAATTAATATATTAAATAATAATTTAAGTGATCAAACATGATAATAAACATTTTTAATGAAAAGTTGAAATTAACGAACTACTAATTACCATGAAAAATTATTAGTGTTCATTACGTTTCACTTACCGAGATATGGTGTAAAATATCAATTTAAATACTTTATTTGAATTCCAAAATAATCCTCGGATATGTCGAGGGTATTAAGACAGCCCTTTGCTGCAGAAAAGGCAATTTTATAATTTTTAAATTCCTTTGTGCGAAATGTGCCCACGCACGAGAAAACACAATTATATGAAATCAGTGAGCGCACCGCACTCGTGTTCGTGTTGTCTCGATCGCTCATTCGGTGCTTCGCAAAAACTGAATTGGACAAACCGCGTGAATCAGAAACGTAAATCTTGCGTTGCATTGGTTTTGATCTTTTTTATACTTTGTATAATTATTCATCTTTCTTATTTAATATGTAACTACAACGTTACATTCTCTCTTTCGTTTTCCTTCTAACATATTTCCGAATATATCTGATTACTTTCTTTCGCTGCCTTGGATTATATTCCCAGTTATTAGTAAAATATTATTAGCTCTTGACCTAATCCGATGGAATTGTGATCAATCGAAGAGAACAGTACAAAAACGATTGTAAGGGCAGGTATTTTATTGCACGTCAGCATCTCATGAGACGCTGTCTGCGACGGCAATAATGTATAAATTACACAACAGATTAAGTCTAAACTATAAGGTTGAAAAGTTTGAATTAAGGCCAATAAGGAATATATCACTGTAAAGCTGTAGATCGCCTTCTAATTACTTATAAGTTCTCTTGCCAAAGTTAATGATTACTTGGGCCGCTGTCGTAAAACAGTACAAACACTTTAAACACGCACTTTATATAATACTAGTAGCGCTCCGCGGTTTCGCCCGTATAACATGGTAAAATTCCATATTATAAACTTCAGTTTCCTTTTTGACCCCATAGAATGAAAAAAATCCCGTTGAATTTCTAAAAATCATTTCAAGATGTTTAATTATATACTGAAAGGAACTTCTGTACCTAATCATCGTCATCGTCATCGTCGTCGTTGACTTAAATTTGTTATCTCGATTGTACCTCGCCCTCCTTCTTTTCTCGGTAGCGTTAGTCTTCGTATACAGGATCTCGGGTGGTATTTACGATGTTTAGTCAAAGAAGTGTTTACTTTACGTCGTAGAGTTTTGAGGTCGGCTTCTCTCCAGGTTATTATACCAAAACAATACGTGAGGATGGGTATTGCAAATGTATTTATATCTTTAACTGTTTTACGGGCGTAGAACTGTGATTTAAGTATTG
>JAFELO010000650.1:645084-670338 GCA_017140195.1 Eumaeus atala | reverse complement strand
TGATATGTGCATCATTTTATAATTGAATTTATCTTACATTTGTCATTTCTAAATTCCACTTTTATATCATTTGTAAATTGTTCAGCTAAGCTAGTAAGGTTACGTAGGTCTTACTTTGCCATTGGATAGCAATACCAACTAAACCTCTACGGGAGCCTTAGGCGGCTATAAGTGGAGGGTCCCGGATCTGCAGGTAACGGGACCCCTCCAGCAACAGGCTGGTCTCGGTAAAAAGGCCAGACTTCACCTTCTCGAAGACCGTCCAGCTACGCTATGACAGTCCCCGCGACGCCGTGTATGAATGAAATTTATCGGGTTACCATCCTGGCCCGACACGGAAGACAGGAGCACTACTGAGGGCGCTTCAGATAGCGCCTCCTTCGTACACCCATTCGTCGTCGATGGGGGGAGGCCGTGATGTGTCGGTCGCCTCCTCTCTCATCTGCTGGTCGGCTTCCTTCTGACAATTTGTGGCAGATCGTGACGCAGCGCCACCCATATTGGGCTCATCTCGAGGGTGTGCTGGGCCAAGTCCACCGCCGCGTCACAATCGTGACAACAAGGCGTCGGCTCCCTGTGGGCCGTCCTACACAGACACTCACCGAAGCATCCATGCCCGGTGAACACCTGCGTCAGACGGAAGGTGTAGGGTTCGCACATCTACCGTTTGAGGACTGGTCGCAAGGCAGCCATTCTCTCTACCGTACGGCTGTCGTGTCAGGTTCTCCTCTCACCTTTGCATTAAGACCACTTGCACTAACCGGCGAACCCGCAGGATCTCGTCATGCGTGGTGCTCAGGCCGAGAGCTCTCCTATCAGAGATATAGGAGCAGCTCTCGGCAAGAACCTCCGCCACGAGTTCCCACGTGGGATCGAAAGCTATGGCTATCGCTGCAGCCCACAATAGGTAACGGTAACCCCGGATCGACCTCACTGCGATGGCCCTCTCCGCAGAGCGCAGATGGTTCTTACTTCACACAGTGAGACGAGGCGCCCAAAGTGGAGCACCGTACGTCGCCATACTCTGACAGGCACCCTAATAGAGCTGCCTGCAGGCGGCGCTGGGTCCTCCGAGGTTCGGGAGGAGTCTGCCCAGCGCACTCACCGTACACACATACTTATTACATTATTATAGATAGAGCGAGTTCCCTGGAAGGATTATATAATAAAAATCGTATAACTTGGTAAGGTAACAATCCGGACTTTTATTCACGGGCGGGTCGCTACTCAAGTATAATAAATAAACATTTAATATTTATAAAACGTGCAAAACTTCAATTATTTTTAATTTATATAAATAAATATAGATTTCTTTAAATTCTAAACATAATCTCCTATTTAGCGCAGTGATAATACTTTATCACCTGCTTTCGTCGCCACTGCAATCTTGAAGGGAAGGATCTCTCCATCATATGGCTACGCATAGGTTGCGACGACCATCCTCGCGTCTATGCTTGCCTTTATAGACCCCACAGTGGTAATGTCGAAACTGACGACACGAGCACATCGAAAAGGCTACGGATTCCTTTTAAAAGAAATCCCAACCGATCGTTCTTGGCGATTTCAACGCCCATCATGCTGAATAGCTAAACTCACGCATTACCGATTACGCCGGTAGATCTGTTCAAGACTTTGCCTTAGCTCAATGTTTAACACAATATAGCTCGGCAGATTGGGATGGGATGCGTCTCTTCTTTGCATCTTACCCTTGGGGACAGACTTGCTTCTGGCATGATGATCCCAAAGCTGTTGCTGACACTATTTCTGTATGTGCTGTAGCATGGAATGGAGCTCTCCTTTCCGAACTCATCGGTACCTTTCCATCGTTGCCAGAAAATCACAGCCGTGGTTTAATGGCTCATGCACTGGTGCTACGCCGTGTGCAAGATTGCTTCCTGTCCTGGGCTTTTGCGACTGCGTCCCAGGACGAGAAACCAGTTCATTCAATTCCTACAAAAGAATTATTGCTGGGCCAAAGTCCGATTACATCGCCAGAATTGGCGGGAGGTTAGTACGCCTTCCTTTGGGAGCTCATGATTTCTGGTCCCTCGGCTAGGCTGTTCTAGGTAATTTTGCTCAACCATCCTTATCATCTCTGCACCGGAACAATGACTCGTTGGCCCATGCTGCAGAAGAGAAAGCCGATCTCCTGGGCTCTCTATTTGCGTCCAACTCTACTGACCGTGGAACTCTACCGCAAACTATCCAGCGGTGTGAACACTCAATGCCGGATATTGAGTACGCCACCCATCTTCGACATCTAAAAGTCGAGTGGGCCTGATGGCATCGCGCCGATTGTCCTGCGAATATATGCTCCGGAGTTGACACCGGTGTTGACGCGTCTTTTCCGATATTCATACTCTGTTGGCGTCGTCCCAAGCTCTTGGAATACGGCTTCGGTGCCACGGATTCATAAAAAAGGAGATAGTTTGGATCCATCGAACTACCGACATATTACAAAAACCCCCTTGTTTTCCAAAATTACGGAAACCATAATTAACTGTCTGCTTCTGCGTTGTTTAGAGAAACACCAAATCATTAGCGACCGACAATATGGTTTCCGTCAGGGAAGCTCGGCTGGCGACCTATTGACCTACTTAACGCACCGGTGGGCGGAGGCAGTTGAGACAGAGGGAGAGGCACTGGCCGTTATTCTGATTATAGTGAAGGCTTTTGTTCGGGTCTAGCATAAAGCGCTCCTTTCGAAGCTTCCGAAATCTTACGGACTGCCTGGGAAAGTATGCGACTGGATCACTAGTTTTTTGACTGATCGCATGATCAAGGTCGTTGTCAACGGTGCATGCTCGGACCTCGAATCTGTAAATGCTGGTGTTCCACAAGGGTGTGTTCTGTCTCCCACACTGATTTTTCTGCACATAAATGATATGCGACAAACCAGCGGCATTCATTGTTATGCAGATGACAGTACTGGTGATGCTTTATACACTGGCCTCAACAATATTTCCCGGGAAAAAGTCACCAAGTACCGGAACCAAATTGTGTCTGAAGTGTCTGTGAACCCCAGAAAAACACAACTTTGCGCGCTTACCGCAAAGATACCTTCCTCTCCATATCTCCTCGCTTCGAAAATACCCCTCTAATGGCATCAGCTGGTATCGGGATTCTTGCAGTCGACATATCAAACAACGATCAATTCCGCGGTCATTTGAAGGCGAGGGCTAAATTAGCAATAGGGCGAAGCTGTCCTTCATGCCATATCATCGGCATCACTTCTGCAAGACGCAGGTCTAACCGCATATGGAGTACTGCTCTCACCTTTGGGCTGGTGCCCCTAACTATCAACTAGCCTCATTTGAGCTTATTCAACGTAGAACGACTCGAATCGTTGACGACCAGGTTGTTTCCGTGCAGCTTGATCATTTGGCATTACAGAGATGTTGGCTCGCTCTGCATCTTCTACCGCATCTGCAACGGGAGTGTTCGAGGAGTTGTTCAGTTATTCAGATTAATAGCAGCTGCAGAATTCCACTCTAGAATATCACAGCAGAACTTTAATTTCCACCGTCACCATAATGTCAAATATCTCAAAGTCTACAACTATGCGTTTCAAGCGCAATTTCTTACTGCGCACAACTTCGATGTGGAACCACTGTCGGTATTTCCGAACCGATACGATATGGGTTTCTTCAAGAAAAGAGCTGCATAGCCTCGGACCATGCGGATATCTATGGGCGGCGGTAGTTACCTAACACCTCCTCGTTTGCCCCTAATCCTGTAAAGAAAGGCATTTTTAGTGTCCCTTTATGTGCCGTTTGTGAAAAGTATGTAGCCCAGAGGAAAGGAGGGCAAAGCATCCAAACTTGGATTGCTCGTTTACACCTCTATACTATAAAAAAGACAGATAATATCCGTAGTAACACATTAATAAAATATAGGAACCCCATTGTATGTGGGCTTTTAATTTACAATACAGCATGCCACTACCTCTTACTAAAAAAATATATTTTTATATTCATTATTATTTATAAAAGCATATTTATAACGATAAAAAAGGGGTTAAACCTTTTTCCTGTTTATATAAATATGTTTTTTATAACGGTAAAGAAAAAGGCTTAAATCTTTTTCCTGATTTTTATAAATATTATTACGATAAAGCAAATTACAGTTTTCATCGCTGCTAGTTTAAATTTAAGCATTTAACTGGTGGCCCGTCCGTGAATACGATTGCTGTATAGCTTCCGAAGCATCGGGCTAGTTAAGTAATTAATAAATTGCAATAAAATCCGTAAAAGTAGTTTTATTGTAATGAATTAACGTTCGCGTAAACGTAAGACAATATATGATTTTTTACCTAATTTGAAATAGAATCGGGCATATACTTTTAATTGAAATTAATTAAGAATTTTAGTTAGGCAATTTTTTAGGGTGCAAATAGCAGCTGTGGAGCGGTCGAGAGCAGCGCTCGGTAATTAACAAAACAAAAGCTCTTGTTTTATGCGACCGACTCGGTAAGGGACAATTTCCCGGGTAAATCATTTCTTGAACGTGGGGGCTGTAACTATTACATATATTATTTAAATTTATTTAATACGTAATCTTGCTATACATATTGTAATAAAGAAAATAATATTTTTTTAATTGCGAATAACATTTATTACTTTTACAGTGTGTTAGTCTCATACACAAATATAAAACAAAAAAAACTGCAACTCAGTCTTTTAAACATTGAGGCCAGCTATCAACAGAAGCACACACGCTTTCCATAGGGAATTTATCACTGAAAATCGTATGGATTGTTTTTGGGATTCAAAATTATGATAGTTTTTGGAAAAAACTGTACTCTCTAAATCTTACCGCAAATAATAATCCAGCGGAATAACGACGGCCAGCCTTCAGGCCTGATGAAGTGTGAGCGTTCGCCAAGGCTGCGTAGACCGAGCCTTAAGACCCGATGCCGATCTTGCTGGATGAATCATACCTGGTTATTGAATATGGTGTTATTGGGAGGCTTAACTACCTTCTCAAGAATGGTATCTTCATACAATTGTGCCGATGTTTTGATACCTCCTTCACAAAAATATGGTTCAGTCACTCCTTCACAGCTAGCTAGCCCCATCAAACATTTTCTATTTTGTTGACGCGGGGAAACTCATTTACTCGCCTTCACTGGCCCTGGGTGGAGTCCAGTAGTGTGAGGGGCTCGCGGCACATTATATGGGGGTACAAAGAGCTTCTTATAAGAGGGGTACAAAGAGCGGCACCTCCTCCTGCTCTTTAGTCCCCACTTCTTATAGGAGGGGTGCCAAGATTCCCCTCGGTTCAATTGGCGTCACCTGGGTTCACGCCTGGCTACTAAGCCCCAACTGAACCTAAACTGAACTCGGATTGTGCCCATGTTGCACTCACACGATCAAATGGGAAGAAACTCTTATCCTTGAAGAATTAACATTTTATTTCTGTGACCTACCTTTGCGTACCGCTTCAGTAGTTGTTTCGATACTATCCTATTCGTCTTTACTTTATTATTTAAGAAAAGACCAGTTCACCACTTATTATAAGCTGTTAGTACTATGCCCTCTCTCAAAATACGCGGCATTGTTCAAGGTGATATTAAGTCTTTGGCTTTCGGACATTTCTTCAAAATCTTTCCTTTACCGCTTTATCACCTTTTTCGTACGAACAAAGTGATCCTTTAAGGATTTAATTTTTTTTCTTTCAAGGTATGATATCCTAGAAGAGGGCTAGGTATATACACACTAGTGTCTGCTCCGGTTTCGGAGAACACAGGTCGTGTTTGTACCTTAAAAAAATATGCACTAAAACCTTTCTCAAAACTCGCTCTGACTCCTAGAACGTCCGTGTAGTAGGTACATTTTGACCATATTAATCCTAAATATACAAACTCTATCTGTCTGTTTGTGATAAACAGACAGATGTCGTTTGGATGCTTGTTTAAAAGTGTGCCATAAATTATACATTAAAACTTTTCTTGTTTGTGTAATGTTCCGAGGCTTAGAAATGGAATTGATCAATCCCAACATAAAAGCGAAGTCAGTCGAATTCACATAGTTTTTCATTACTTAAGGAGGTCTAACATTTTTCTTGAGGAATACGGTATTTGTTATTGTGTACGATGCGCGTATTACTTTTTTACATATTGCCGGATAAATTTGAACGTAGTTCTTCTTAGCATGCGTTTATTATTAATCCAATCAATCTCCGTCAAAAGGTTAACACTTTATAGAGTTTACATAACATACATCCTATATTTACTACATCTTGAAGAAAAAACTCGTATTATATAAAATTTAAACGCGGTGCCTCGCCGTATATTTCTGTGATATGATGTCACACCGCATCACAATTTTATATGGGAGCGTCCGTTACTTTGAATCGACGCGACTTCTCATCGCAGATTCCGAGTCACTAGTTCACGATCATTAATTTATAAAAATAAAAGATATACGATTTCACATTGATCCGTAATTCCAAAGCATTCAGGACTGCACATAATTTTGCAGAATCAATCTTACGCTCATGATCTTAAGTCTTTTTTACTAAAATATTTGAAAGAAGTGCTTAATTTAAACATATTTTTTTGAAAAGTCAATTTTACGCCCATGATTGTAATTTACAATATCCTTAATTTTACATGTCTTCGTCCTTGTCTCTTCATTCACCTTTTTCACGGACGGCTTTAAGATGCTGACTGTATATCTTGCTATTTTTGTAAATCAATGCTCATGAGTTTTAAGCTGAACCCGCTCAATATTTTTTTGCGTTTCTATGAGCATCTGTAGATTTCTAATTTTAATTACAATATTATATACTATTTGCAGTCTAATTTTAATTCCTATTTATATTTTACAATTTTCTGTTCAATCTCATCAGGAAGTTTTCTACAATGATAAGTATTTTAAAAATATCGTGTATACTAATTATTACTATTTAGTGTCACCTGCTGTGGAAGTGTTTAAATAGTTGGAGTAACGTTGTGCTATTTTCATTTCTTTGGAGGTATGTTACCTGGTGCATGAATAAATTTTTACTCACACCAGGTTTTCGGGGAAGTGCGTCCAGAAATACAAGATAAGAACAGTTAAGATAATACCAACTTGTGTGGTACCACACGATTTTGAACTGGCAGTAAAATGACAATATTAGTTAATTCATTTAGAGGAGGTAAGTTGGATGCTGATATGTAAGAAGGTTGCAATGAGTTTAGTTAATCTTCATAGTGGTATTCGGCGAAGTGCGATATGTTACCTGGAGGCGGCGCGTCGAGGTATGCTTTAGCTGTAACTACAAAATTATAAATTGATGTTATTTATTCTTGGATCTATATAAAAATCCACTATATCGCCGGATGTTCCGCCATCGGCCTGAGTAACGACCTGGATGATACACAGGCTTACTCAGGCAATGTCTTTTTTTACCTTTAGTCCTACCTTAGGTTGGGTGTAGACCTTTACGCGCCTACACCGCCCCTGGGTGGGACCCGGTGATATGTGGGGCTCGCGGCATATTATAGCGACGAATAACCTAAAGGTCCACAGCCAGTGCCCTCAGTGCCGCCTTTGGTGAGGTGCCCCAGAAAAACAAATGATCAGGGTACCTCAAGGGCTAGTCAGTCTACAAAGGGACCGACGCCTACTCCAACAATAGAGTAGCCCCACACCATAGGAAAACCCCACCGACTTTGGGATAGCGCAATGGGATAAGGTTCATATCCTCGCCCCTTGTCCCGTGCCCAATAAGGCCTCCTCCTGTCCCCTCTTTTTATAAGAGGAGTACAAAGATCTACAAGAGGGGTGCGAAGAGCATCCCATTCGGAACAATTGGCTTCACCTGGGTTCACCCTCAACTACTAAGTCCCACCGCTACAACAAGGCAAGCCTAGGTTCAAGAACCATTGTGGGGATTGTAACTGCAACAGCAGTGGTGTATAATTATATCCATCGGTCATCATCTTTATGATATGATGTTTACAAACAATTTTGTAAAATTATTTCGTCAAAGAAAGGTGTGTAGCACATAATTCACAGAGAGCGAGCAAACATGATGGAGCAACTTGATGTAGGTGTGCGCTGTGACCCACGTGTCAATGTGCCCCGCGTGTCCAACTGCGCGTCCTTCGGGTACTCCCACTGTTTTTTTGTTATATTTTTTTATCATGTTGTCCTCGCAGACATTTATATTTGCCGCCATTTGTTTATTGTACTTTATTTCATCATAGACTAATAAAACCATTCAATCACTTGGAGTTTACTCAATGCGGTATGCAAACAATTAGCAAGATATTTTCTAGAAATGGCGTGGTTCCAGGCTATACTTTACAGCTAAGAGATAACGACGTTAAAAATAAACTCAGTTTAAACTTTTTATATATAGAATAGGGGGCAAACGAGCCTTTTTACGACTACCGATGCCTATGAACATCCACATAACTACTATGGCCCCAGTGGGCTACTCACACGCACCGTACTTTGCACTTAACGGACGGTTCGGACACTGATGATGTCACTTTACGGCGGTATTATGTGAGCGAGAGGTACTTCCCCGGTCGTACCAGCCTAATTGCGTTGCATAGGAGGATGTAGTGTCATGCATTATACATGGCACAACCTTCTCCTATGCAGCATGGCACTACCTCTTCCTGGAAATTGTATTTTCTTAGAAGGATTTCACAGTTAAAATGGTTATTTATCGCTGTATAATTATTATTAATTAATAAAAATTCTTAACTGACCTTGAGTTGTTCTTCGAGGCACAGGGGAGTAAAAGGTTGAATTCCAGACACGAGACATAGAAATAGAAATAGAGATATGTTAATTTGTAGAAACATGGTATACAACATGGATGTTAAACAATTAGTCGAAGTCCCGCCAGCTTCGCTGAAGACGATCAGCAAGCAAATGTTTACAAAATTATAATTATAAAACTATGTTACTTTTCGTATTTCAGTGAGTTTAGTTATTATCATTCTATTCTAGTTTCAAAATCAGCTGTCTACAAATATTTTTTTTACTAGGCAAATAGTTTATTGTGTGATAATAATATATATACTGTTGTAAGATCATTTGATTGATTTTAATACCCATCTTACCGTATTGTGAAACTGGTTTGAAGATGTGTTGTTGTTTTAGATACAAAGAATCCGAATAACACTTGGTGGTCCGGGTCTCAAAGTGAGTCGAATCTCAAGGATCTGGAGTGGAGAATGGTTGTCACTATACAGGGAGCAGTCGAAAGATATCATTCAACAATGCATGTACGTGCACATTCTGAGCAATAGATAACTCTTATGCAAACTCATATTGTAGATGAAGCAATCAACAGAGGTATTGGAATCATTAATGAAACAATTTAAATAAACGAAGGTGGAACAAAAGATGTCATTTCCTTTTCCATTGTTAGCCAAGAATTTCTTTCTTATTTAAATGAGAGGCAATAAATACAATGAGCCTCAAGCACGTGCGTGAGTGTTCCGAGCTAATGTATTTTAATACGAGAAACTCTTAGCACGTTCCACGTTAACGAGGCTCCAGCTCGCCGACTGCACTTCTGTTGCATCGAATTCTGTTGGAGAATTTTAAGCAATAATTAGAATAACATTTCACTTTATATATTTAAGTTAATGTATTATGTACGTTAACGGACTTTATGTTTCTTTTCACTTGCACTTAATTTAGTACGTTAGATGGTACACTTACACGAACACAAAGATGTGGAAGAGAACACACTTGATCATAATCCCGGAGTTATTACGCAGCGTTGCGATGATACTCCTTTTTTACCTTTTTGCTACTGACTGGAACTGCTACAGAATATGCCGGAACAGGAATCGTCCTTACTATCTAGTAAGGCGTCTTTTGAGTTTCGGATGTCTAGTAATCTAATATTTTATTATTACATCACCAGGATAATGAGGTAATGCTTGCATGAGTTTGAAATTAGATTGACACTGAAAATTCGTCACACACTCGAATGTTTGATTTTTTTTTTAATTTCCTGGATGAAGGACGTACCAGGGATATCTTCGCCGTCGGTATCCCATCGCTGCCACCAAACTGTTACAAAGAATCTCCCAAAAGGGCCCTTAAAAAATAAAATTAGAATTACACACTTTATTTCTATTAACGACTGGGCAATTAATAGTGGCAAGTTTCACGCGTGGATGTTAGATTCAAACCGAGTTCTGGTATTATAAGCTTAGCAAGAGAACTATAAAAAATCCTGACCAGGACATTACATACATAAGGTTATATATCACTCTATCGTCATATTTTATATAATGCTAAATTTCTTTCTTCCTTATTATGTTAAGATTTATCTAATGATGTTATTTTATATACGTTCCATTCTATTTTCTTCTGACAAAATATGTAACAGTTTCCAAGGTACCAATGAGATTACTTCAACGGATTGTAATACGGTTTATTTAATTATTTAACTTATTAAGAATAGTGTACCCATGACCACAGCAATCTATACAAGGTTCTATAACGCCGGTTTGGTAAAATAATTATAGAAACCGTGATTTGTAGTAATAGTATTTTGTAATGAGTAACATTTGCAGTAAACTTGAGTAATCAATAAATATTTAATATTCGTTTCCAAAATCGATGGAATTTTCCATGCGCCCTGGTATATTCTTATATGAGGGTTATTTACCAAGTGCAGGGGTCATAAAATAGCAATGGATGGAATAAGTACTAGGCCTCATCCCATTCTGATAGCTGATGGGACGAGTCATTTATTTCTAGTAAACTAGTATCTTCATTTAATTTTCCTACTCATTGATATATTAAGTTTCATACTGAGCATCATCTAGTCGAGGAACCACTTAGCATGTATGGTGAGATGTATTAACCGCTATCCAATACTGTATGCTTACATGAGGTAACTATAGATGTCAAAATAAAATATTTAGTTTCATACGCTTGGCCTGACAGTTGGTTGGTTGTCATTTTTATAAAATAACTTTTCTCTGTCAATATATTACAGCTGTGTTCCTAGTACGAGTCCCGGTTATTGATAGTCTTCCTTTTAAACCAAAGAGCACGTTAAATATAATTTATTTTTCTCCGCTTGATCCTCCATTACCTTCTAATATTAATGTGATTCTCTAAAAAAAATAATTGTGGGAAAATGCAGCGAACACATAATTGGTTATATATGTGGTAGAATAAACCTTAAAATCATTTCCACCATGGTCTCAACCCTCGTCGTAGCAGTAGTAAGCTGGCTGAGTAGCCCAGAGTAAGCTCAAGCATCTTAGGTGAAGTCAAATTATCCAAGGGGAAAATTTGACTTCACCTAAGACTTTGTGCATATTTAATAACAAGAGGGGACTAGCGCGCAGAACTGGCTGATTTCACGCATGCAATAAGCGGAGAGGATGCGAACCTCGGCTAATTTTACTGTTCTGAAGTTGGTGGTGGAGTTGTTACACTGATGGACGAGTGGTAACTTCCAGCGAAAATAATGATTATTTGGCACAACCGTGTGTGCCGAGTCTCACGCATCCAATCTACGACCAGAGATGGCGTATAAATGTAAACACCCGTGGCGCGAAAAACCTTATATTAAGGTATACGAACATGCACACATTTGTGTGCTCCGACAATTATATTCACTCGATATATTTTCTATTGCAGACTGGTCTGATTTCCATATTTCTTCTATTCGTAGTGGCTGTGTTAAAATTTCGTTAACTCCTTAACCCTGCCCCAGTCCTCATTCTTCAAACTTGCGGAACTCATTTAAATTCATAGAAAAATTTAAAACTCCTCCCTTAATAAACGATAATATTGTAAGCGATTGAATATCTTCGTATTTTAGACGGAGAAAATTCACAAAAGTCATCTCCGCAAAATAACCTGAGTCTTGGGAAATTTTAAATTTAGAGTGCTTCCTGTCGACACCTCTTGGATATAACGGAATATTATATAGCTTCTTAATTGAACAGCGGGATATACGAAGAAACACCCGGGGATTCCTTTTCGACGTGAAACATTTTATATTATAACATACAAACTACAACTTATTACAAAACTTAATTCTCATAAGCAAGGATATAGTCTACAAGACCTTTTTTAACACAATTGATAGAATATCCTCTATAGAATTTTTAACAGAATAAAACAAAACAAAAACAGATTCTGTTGGAATAACGTACCATGCTGTATATCCGTATCGTGCCAGCACTTTTTTGCTGTTTGTAAGAATTCGCTGGCCCATGGGAGAGGAGGAGGAAAGGAGCACAACGTATTTGCATAAATATTATGTGGACTGATTTTATGGACGTCGGTTATCATAAGGTATCTGTTATGTGGGCTGCTTGTTTGTCCCCCTATAATATTAAAAATATAATTACAACCATTACGTTGTAATTATCATTAGATAATCACCAAGTTTTGTGAATTTATCATTCCATTCAAAGAACAATAAACGGTTGTAGTTGATGGTGTTCGTACATGGTCGCCTGTCGTCAGTGAGATGTTCGAGATCCATGGGCGTGGATCTCAAGAAACAGTTCATATAAACGTACTTATAACTGTGATCTTAATCAATTTATTCGATTATAATTACCGAAAAGGCGGTACTAAACACGGGTAAATTGACGTTCCCGTTTGTGCGTTCCATCATTGTGTTTCGTGCCATTAAAATCAATTGAGGGTCTTGATTATTTACGCAAGCGCTAATCTTTAGAAACAAAGTATTGGATAAATTCCTTACAATGGCCATTCAGTGAGTGCCGATGAAAGTCATAATTTATACCATTGAAATGGCGTTAGTAATCGTGTTATAGAGTAACCAATTTTCGCCGATATTAATTAATGTTTCCTAATTAACTTAACTTTTGTTCGAGCTTACATGGTGTTTAAGGTAAATGTTTCGTCAATTACTATTTTATTGATATTGTATTAACCTGTATAAGTTGTGGGAGTGCACTTGTGCCTACGCGCACATCTGTTCACTATAATATGTCCTGCGCGGATGGCTAGTGTCTAAAGAGATTGCCGCCGTCGCCGAAATTTGGCTAGAACGACATTATTATTATTATTAAAGGCCAACATATTTATTTGTTTTGTTATCTATGTGGTTGTTTGCCCGCATCTCAAACAAACAAACTAAGAAATATAATTTTTTACAATTTTAATTTCCTGAATCTCTGTAGTAATGCATCTGCCTTCACAAAATTGGAAAAAACGTTGTAACGAAATTATCTCAAAATCCAGGAACGACCCAGCTACCAAAAACCAACTAAAAGGCTGTTTATGGTTAATAATTTGATGTTTGTTGCTCTTTGTGTTTCAATTTTAAATATTCCAAATTCATAACATTAATTGAAACAAAAACTCTCTTTATTGATTAACACATATCGGGCTAGCCAACAAATAAAGTTGTTATATAACAAGCAATTAACGGTCTTGATGGTTTTATTAATTTGTTTACGGTTTTTTAAAACTAAGGTTACTTACTATTAACTAAATTATACATTCCAATCTTACTCGAGAAACGCTGTATTAATGGGCGAAAACAGGTTTTTTTAATTACAAACGGAGTAATATAAGGTCTATTATGCATTTCAATCGTTGAACAAGACAGAACTTTCAATCCTTGCTACCGTGGATGGAGTGAGAGATATCTACAACTTTGGAGCATTAACATGCCCGTTTTTGTACTATAATACTCATACATAGTAAATATAAAAATCGTGATATAAAATGATATATTTAAGAATGATACCTTTCTCTACAAATAAAGTATAAGGTAAAATATATTTCTTATAAAGATTTTCATCTTGTTACGCTAAAGAAGCGTATAACTTCAACGCGTGTACATAAGTACGCACTCACTTTTTTTAACGTTTTTAGTGTCGTGGACAGTTCACGAAATCTCACAAATTAGAAAGTAATCATAGTTCAGCATTTGAATGTGTCGGAAGAGGTGAATTTTCCCAATCCCAGCCTGGAGTTACCGCCCAGATATTATTGCCGGCCTCCAGTTGGCGCAGATGACCCTCGTGTACGACACTCGTCTGTCGAGCCGGTGTTACGGTACAGTAAACACTGGATGCTATCTACACGCCTTAACACGTACATCGTTTTAATATGTTTTTTAGCCGACTTAAAAATGGATTTTTCGTACATCTATTACGCGATTACGTCGTCAATTATTAGACTAATGACGATGTTAGTGCAGTCATAGGGTTCCAGCTCTTCTCGCACTTTGTCAACGAGAAAACAAAACCGACGTGCCGATTAGGTTAAATATGACAACCACGCGCGAGTCGTGACACCCGGCCGTGATGGAAACAGTGGATGGTTCCCCTCCCAGTAATGATAGCTCAACGAGCTCTCAGCAACGTTACCTGTCGCGTGTGTACCAGCGTGTGAGTTGCCCGCCGCGTTTTGAGACGTTTCGCTTGAAAAGGAACACTCCCGAGGCGATACCATCGTTTCCAAGTCAAGACCTAATAATGGTATCCCAGGAAAAAAAGAGAATCCCAAATTTGTGTTTTTTCATTAAGCGCTTAAAATTTTATCAACATTTGCATACCAACTCATGCCACTGACCTGGTAATGGAAGGTTAAGGTTTTGAAAGGTTTAAGAGTTCGTTCTTAATGCATTGCCTAATTTATAGAACGTCGCCGATTTTAGACAGTTAGTTGTATTCTTCCGAGTCTGTTGCTGAGTTTGCTCTGCAGTGCAGTAAAAATTAAAAAAAAAATAATTAAAAATTAAATATAACAATTCCCTAAAATACCTTGCAATATGCCAAACAATTATAACAGCAAAGTATCCAAAGTATTCTATAAAATAATAATCATAAAAGAAAGATACTATAAAATAATAACGTAACGGACAGCTTGTAACTCTATAGATGAGAACATTTTGTCGCAATGAAAGAGGTGTCTTGAGGTGGAAGATGGGCTTCTAATGAATGCATACAGAGTCAATAGAGTAATTATCATCGCAACCGTCCGCTGCAATGGATGAGCTTTTCAAATATATTTTATATATTCGGGCTACTTCCCTGGATACGTAAGTGTTAACTTTTAAAATTTAATAATAGCAGTTGTATGTTAATCTAAGCTATCACTCCATAATCGTCGATAAATCGATTTAACTACGCTACTAATATAACATATAGGACTCGTCTTACTCCCTCTCCCTTGGGCGAGGATCTGTTGCATCATATTTTATTAGCATCGGACGAGAAGTTCATACTAAATATAGTACTATTCTTTTTGGTAAAAGCTTTTTATTGAAATAGAAAACTCTTGTTGAAAGAAGTAAATATTATTTTCTCAGATATGTTCGCGAAGTTTTTCCCAAAGGTTTCCTATCTAGTGCGGGAATGGAAATGAATATTTTTGCTATTTATTCTAGCTTTTGTTACTTCTAATCTAACTAAAGTATAAAATATAAAATGTTCATTGAAACAATAAATTGGAGTGCATACAATATACTTGTAAGAAAATTACACACTACATTTAGTATTTGGTTCTTTCCATTGTTCATTATGTCTTCAGTTTCGTAATATTTTAAATAGGCGGGTTTTTGTGCTTAAAACTTTTATTTATCAATTTCATTTTGCAATACAACATTTACTTCTACTATGAGTGTAAATGAATATAATCCGAAGTCTTAAATGTAATCCTGTAGCCACTCATAAAGCAGTCAAGAGCTGTACCCTCCATAATCAGCTCAGAGATATGAGGTGATCCATATTGAATATAAAATTATAGAAACTTTACATATTTGACGGGACTTGATTTTACCAGGATATACAAATGATTTTGCACTTGGTAACAACTTTAAATCTTTAGATGTGTCCCTTTCAAACAGAAAAAAGATGGGATCATTTGGAACACAAAATAATAAAATTCGATCCACAATTGACAGTGTAGTCGCGAAATATTCTTACAAAAATACTTTTTCTGAAGTTGTCTAAAAAAGACAGAAACAGTATGGATGTTAAGGGGTAAAGATTGTAACAAGTGTGTCATGGTTTGATAGACACCTAAGTCTCTTGATGTTTATTAGATCCGGGGGGCAGTAAGCTCTAATTGGCGGGGCGGCCGATAACTCGGCGCTGGGATTGGGACAATTAACCTCTTCCGCCCCAGTCGATTTCTAGACAATGATAAGTTCCTATTAGTGTGTGAACTGTTGTCGATAAATATGATACAAATTTTGACGCATTTGGTGAAATGATCATTCCCATTGATACATGATGCACCAAAGATATTCCTCGCTTACGTATGAAAGTTCCTTAATTTTATTGTGCTCTTAGTATGTATTAGTAAGCGGTATTGCCATGCTGTATTGTAGTCGAATTGGGACAGCGCGAACGGGAAGGTGTGTATGTTTATGGGGGTCGGTAGTTATCAAAAGGTTTTGGCTGTTTGTTTGTCCCACTTTAATATAAAAAACAAATGTTTGAGAGTTATGTCGTATTTGTACCAACAAGCTGTATTGTATGTTAGAATTACTTATGTTTTCTAATCTATAATGTGTACATTTTGTATAAATATTTCCATGTTTCTATAGCCTGAACAGCAATGTGTAAGTGACACATGAAGGGTGTAGATCACTTTTTTTGTTGGACAACTTAAATGGTATGAATTTGTAACACTAAAAAATGTGATGTACGTGATTAATGGATTACGTTAGGTAAGAGAAAACAGTCGTGTGTTATGTGTTTGGTAATCACATGTTATTTTTTCGACGATCTCGTTCAAACACCTGAAAAACTTTTACCACAAAGGAATTGTAAAAATAAACAACATAATAACATTTGCTCAAGTGAATATGTAATTATTTTGCGAAAAATAATCTGAACATATTCGCATTAAAAGTACTTGTTACATAAAATTTATCAAACGGTCTTAATTTACATGTGTATGGTGTGTGGCAAAGGTCTTAATTGTAGCCTGTTTTGTGTTATTTGAGCAAGGGCCAGACGCGCTGTGGAACTAAAATAATATTCCATGAATGTAGCAATTGCTTTAAATTATTTACAAAAGCATTTCTCATAATAAGTATACAATTTCTTATTCATCAACACTTTATGGACTGTAGTAATATAACATTTTATTTATTTATTACAAATAAAGAATGTCGATTGATATAAATGATAATATGATGATATGATGGTAGGATAGTGTTTGTTAAAAAGGCGTGGATTACATTGACGGCGTTCTTTCTACACGCATTGTCTGATGAGCTAAGTGCATGGACTAAATTTTGTGGGTAGATTTGATTTTTAGAATTGAATGAATCTGTGTTTGGCTAAATACTTTTATCCACTTATAATAAGTATTGTTTTTAGAATTGAATGAATCTGTGTGAGGCTGAATAATTTACCCCCGTATAATAAGAAATGTTTGCGTTAATCGGAACAACTAACTAATCATAATTCTTCGGGTACTTCTAATATTTTTTAATATCAGGACACCTGTCATCTCTGTCCACCCGTGACCATGGTTCTGAAACGTCGGGCTAGTTAAATAATGAAATAAACCGCGATAAGATCCGGAATATTAGTTTTATTGTTAACGAGTGACATTCGCACAAATTTAGGACATCAACACACTGTAAGTGGACAACTGCACTTCACGCAGCGATATGTAATTAATTATGGCTTATCAGTAATAGTGCCATTGTTGTACAGGTAAAATGGAAAATAATAATCTATACTAATATTATAGAGAGTAAATGTTTGATTGTTTGCTCGTGTGCATTGAATAGGACCCGGAACCAGCCCGGTCCGACTCGAAAATTTTAAGAAATTAGAATGCTTTATTTTTTGACATGGGAAACCCAGTCACGCGCTATTACTGGCCTTGGGTATATATAGTATTGAATACCCACTAAAACTACCGCGGGTGCCATAGTTCAATCCTTGGTGAGGTGCTCCGTAACTACAAATTGTCAAGGTAATTGCCATGTCAGTTCTCTTGCCGCTGTTGGAGTCAGGAGTGGATGAGGCGGCTGGTTGGCTCTGCGACGCATTCACTGCAGTGTGCAGAGCGGCCATGCCGCCCACGAAGAGTCCGCCCCAACGGCGGGCGATATACAGGAGGACAGCCTAATTATCCGGCCTCCGGGCCGCCTGCAAGTGGGCTAGGAGGCAGTACACCCAGAGCAGGCGGAGAGAGGTAGGATCTATATGGAGAAGGTGAAAATCTTGCAGCAGGCCATTGGCCGAGCCAAGGCCCAGCTGGGGCTCGTAAGTTATCTCGAGAGAGATCCCTGCGGCCGACCGTACAGTCGACAAACTGTGGAGGATCGTCAGGGAATTGTTCCCCGACACACCCCTGGGATGGCTCGGCAAACGTCGGACGAGGAGGAGGAGGGTGTTCCGCCACCCGCGATGGAGGCTGATATGGAGGCGATTCTAACTCGTCTCCACCCCGCACGGGAGAGTGTTGGCAATCTCCCTCGCACGCCTCGGGGATAGCCTCCAGGAAGGTTTCGACCGCTGCCTACGGTCCGATCAATTCCTGGGGGCATAGAAGGAGGGTCGGTTCTGCCTACTTCCAAATGGAGGGCGGCGCATATTGACTAGGCCTGACCGAAGGTCGGTTCTGTGTGGCCGAAGATCGTGAGGGTCGTGTAGGCGGCGAGTGCGCTGGGCCGACTCCACCCGTACGTCGGAAGACCCAGCGCCGCCTGCTGGCAGCTGTACTCCGGTGTATGGCGCCGTACGGTGCTTCGGTTTGGGCGGATCATCTCACTGCGAGAAATAAGGCCCATCTGCGCTCTACGCAGAGGGTCGTCGCAGTGAGGTCGATTTGGGGGTACCGTACGGAATCGTGGTCTACAGCGACAGCCCTATCCGGTGATCTTCCGTGGGATCTCGTGGCGGAGGTTATTGCCGAGAGCTGCTCCTATGTCTCGGGGAAGGCTATCTGGCCCACTAGGAGCCGACGACTTGTTGTCACGACTGTGACGCAGCGGTGGACTCGGCCCAGCACACCCTCGAGGTGTGCCCGAGATGGGCGGTGCTGCATTACGATCTGTGTGTGTATTAAATTAAAGTATATTTGAAGCAATCGGGTTTTGTCAATATTGTGTTCGGTTACTCATTCGGTTACGTTTTGTGAAAATTGGCTACTGGCCTTTTGTGTGCGATAAGTTGTTATTATTGAATTTATTGTTTAAATCTTCAGATGCACACGATTTCAAATGCGACTTTTTTGTCATCATTGAATTTAATGACACCATCGTGCGATTGTTGGGTGATGCGTGCCTGGCGAACTTTATATGACTAACATTTTGTATTGATATATTTGCTTTTTTTTTTTTAATAACATAGAAGCAAAGGGAAATCGCAAGATTTTGAGGACTACCGACGCATATATTCATATAAAGCCACATATCAAATTTTCTTGGATGTGGTATCACGTTAATATCTTGCGAGTGAGTGGGAATTCAGCTGCAATACAGCATAGAAGTACCTCTTCATAAAAGTACATTTATAGTAATAGTAACTATGAAGTGCACACGTGCCCCGTAATCATCTCCCCCTCCCTCTCTTTCAGTGTTTTAACTTTTTCCAATTGATGTAGTATAATGACTCATCCATTTCTTTAGGCTGTCGAGGTTCTATTTCAACGCGTTTGCGTTTCACAATTACATTTTATATGATGTCTTCCCGTTTTAATGTTCATTGAAAGAGGTTAGTCAGTCAAAGTCTCTGTCATCTTCGTCTTCATCATATCCTTATCCCGTTTCTATATGAGATGATACCGGGGTCGGCTACGTAATCTTGAGGACTTGACGGGGGTGCCAGTTTGCAGACTGAGTGACACCTGCTTTCCTCCACCACAGGAACACGCATAATATAAACTAAGAAAAACTCATTGGTACAACGGGGTTCGAACCTAGACCAACCGACGTGGAATTCCGAAGAGCTAGACCACTAGACCACTGAGGCTCAAATGTAACCAGTCTGTCCAATATAATGTACAATCTCATTTCAATTCTAATCATAGTCGTTATAACTCTACAGTAAATATACCACAATCAATAAACACTCAGATGCGTGATGACGATTAACGGATCTTCATTTGCTTTACTACTACCCGAATTAATATTTTTCATAGTATGAGTGCACGAGCCTAAGCCAAGTAGCATATATTATAGTATTGTATTATTGTATCAGATGAATAAAAATTTTAATGTTATGTCGAATGAGTGTTGGGTGTCGATGAGACAATTAATTTCTGGTTTATTTGTAAAAAAATCTCACTATTCCGCAGGTGTTTAAAGTAACTGCTTTCTGGAGAAGGGGACATGTGCTTGGTGATAGCAGCAGACTTATTAATGATTGGTGCAATTGCATCGGTATAACATCTGTAGACTTTTTGAAGATGCCAGAGACGAATTATTTCATCCTTTAATTCTATGTCATTTGTAAGTTTTATGGGACTGCTATGTCAATTATGTATTCAGTATTATGTTATTTATTTAGAGTAATATCAGGTCTGTTTTATGGATAGTTCGGTCAGTGAGGATTGTTCTGTCGAAGTAGGGTTTGGTCGATATGTTTTCCAACACATTACGGAGCTTGTCTTTATAATAGGGTTCCAAGTCGGTAATGAAATTATATTTGAGCAAGTTTCTGGTGAATTATATTAGCATTATTATTATTATATTTCTTTAACACACCTTCCATAAAAACTAATAATTGTTATATTTTTAAAATACTCAGTATCCTACTAAATATACTACATAGACTGTATAGTTATGATATCTACTATTGAAGATATTTACATACTCTGTATTTTGATGACATCTATGACAGATGTGTTATAGCTTGCCATGGTACACGTAATATTCCACACCTATAGTCCATTTCTTGGGATGGTCACACAGCCCTCCATATGTCATCCTATCGTAACCCATCAACACATGTAAGTATATCACATTAATTACCTAAGTAAATATATGAATAAGACCTCATAAAACTAACCATTTAAGTTGCCAAACAATATTCCTGTTCCTCGTGAAAAGTGAAGCAACAAATGAATTTTATATATCAATAGGTAAAATCCCCATAAATTATAAAGCTGTTCTTATTTACTACCCCGAACCTATATGTAGGTAAATAGATAGGGGTAACAATTCCGCGTTCCTGTCATTCCCCGTCAATGTTATTCGAGGGAGCCTCCCAACTGGAAGTCGTTTAACAAAATGACGGGACCTTTTTATCTAAGTCGGATGGCTATTTGTAGCTCTCTTAATTTTTTCCGAGCCGCAAACGGATGGCTGCTATTTCGAATAGCCTTTCTGTACAAAATTAAATATAACCGGTTTTCTACAGAAGTATAAAACCAGCTTGAAATTAAACCAGAGAGAAATGTTTCTACACGTAATTAATTATTGGCTTTAACTACTTTTTAGTTTAAATTAAGAGCTATAAGATATAAGAACCTTCGTTATAATAGCTTACGTAACTCCTTTTCAACCTTCCGTGCTGATGCTTACAATGAAAAATATAGTGGAAGTGATACATTGCAGCCGAATTAGGCTTTCACGACCTATTCAGCTTCTCTCGTTTCTATTATACTATTGGCGGGTCGACTTATTGTTGCGTCTATCATTGATGGTAATTTCAAGTCCAACCAAATGGATGGGATTAATTAAGTATTTTTGGAGGGTTTAATTAAGTATTTTCGTTTTAACGAAAGAGCGAGCACGAGAAATCGGCGTAATAGTTATGCGGATATATGGGCTTCGGTAGTTGTCAACAGTTTCCGAAATATGACACGTTATATTTTATGTAGTGTGTTCAAGTTTTCTGGAGTGTATTTTGGGACAGTTTCATTTTAAAGGACTCTTTGGAATGAGACGATAGCAAATTTTATGTGCTATTATCGTCCCACGATCACTGGGAAAAAATTAGCTTCCGTTACTAAGACTGTTATTAAGACTTTTAAAACTCTGTTACATATCCTGACGTA
The DNA here is from genome assembly GCA_017140195.1 of Eumaeus atala. Taxonomy (NCBI): domain Eukaryota; kingdom Metazoa; phylum Arthropoda; class Insecta; order Lepidoptera; family Lycaenidae; genus Eumaeus; species Eumaeus atala. The sequence continues at coordinate 648,391 of JAFELO010000650.1, read as the reverse complement.
CTCTCGCAAAGATTTCTTAATTCGATCAGCACAATAAAGTTTTCAGCACATCCCGTCAATCACGCGTAGACAACTTTATTAATCAAATAAAAATGAAAATATATTCTTTGTAAGTTCATAATGATTTGCTTTGAAGTTAATATCATCATTCGCAACAGTCAGAAGACAGTCCATTTTCATATGACGACCGCCTGGCTCAGTTGGAAACTTGTCGGTTACTCGACATGTTACGACAGAGGTCGCGGGTTCGAATTCCACCTAGGTCATGGTTGTCTACTACCTGAAAGACAAGTCCTTACGATATTTAATGCAGGGCTAGGCTAACGTGGTGTCCATGTATACATACATTATTATTATTATGCTATAATCATAAGACTTTGAAAGAGAGTGCTACAAGTAACCGTCACAAACTACATGAAGGCTTCCAGCGGGTCCGCGCGACTTTCAAGCTGTTTAATCGGTAGCTCTATAAGAATGAGAGACAGCAAAAAGTTCCCTCACCGAAAGTACACGTAATGCTACATACAGGAAAAAAGTGAATAAAAAGGACGGAAGCTGATACCAACTACAAAAATCAGACGATCCAAGACCATGACCACTCCTTCGTGGGACCAAGAAGATTATGGTCATAAGAGTAACAAAACATATTTAAAAATATAAAAAATAATGTCTTATTATATTTGAAACACTTAACCTAGTGTTATTTGTGGATGTCTTAAGTTTACTAGAATATACTCATTACGATAAGACTACTTTTACAATACAATAACACCATGGTTGCTGTAAACCTTTTGAAAGGTTGGGCTAGTTAAATAATTAAATAAACCGTGATAAAATCCGTAAAAGTAGTTTTACTGTAGCTAGTATTATTTTTCATATGATATTAAAAAGATACCTCAGCGTGCACGTGCGTGTGACGCTCTATTAAGTGTCCGCGATTACGTCCCAAAGAGCTGTACTTATTTAATTAATTCTTTTTAATCTGGATTTATTATAAATTAATTTAAATAAGAAGTTAATTACAATGTATACAACTGATTTATCTTTTCTAATAATATAAAGCCGAAGAGCTTGTTTGTTGGTTTGAACGCCTTTATACTAGAAATTACCGTCCAGAATGTAAAAAGTATTTCTATGTTTCTTCCCTGACCTGAACATATTATGTAGAAGGGAAGAGCTTTTTATGGTGAATCATCAATTTATCGAGGCTATAGGCTATGTACCATGACACTATGACGAATAGGAGTTACGGCTATATAATAGCAATTACGCGGGGGAATTAGTATATTATAACTGCTTATCAAATAGTATTGAGTGTCAAATTACATTTTTTTCTTTTTTTAAATATATCTTATAATTATTTACTTTTATAGAGTAGCGTGGTACATTGAAGTAGAGGTAATATCTGCATAACAATTACGCGGATGTCTATAGCTTTCGGTAGTCATCTAAAAGGTCTGGCTGCTATTTGCTAACCCTTATACAATAAAAAGGTTTCACTTAAAAACACTAGTAGTGTATTGTACAATCAGCAGTCATTAATCAGATGATCTGTTTTTCTAACCGGATGTCGGCTACGTCAACCATCTCTATCGAGATTAAACAATTGCGCATGACACATCACTGCACACAAGTGTAATCCCAGTTTTCCCATTCTTCTATTCCGTTGGAAAGGCGCAGGATAGACAGCTTACCATGTCAGTACGGGGCTTTAGCACCGGCAACTTCCCGATTTTAGACTGTTATCAGAAACCGAAAAATCCTAATGACACTTTGACTGATTTGGCATTTGAACCCGGTACCTCACCTAGAGGCAGTCAGTGATTTCCTACCACGTCACTGTCGATGACATAAATAATGACCGTCATCAAAAACTAAGTACTCATCAAGTATAAACGCTCCAGCGTCAATGAGCCGGCGCAGAGAAGAGGCACTTAGTTTTTGCAATATCGCTTTTGAGATAGAATTTCGGCGGCGCTATTTACCCGAAATAGTAATTTAAGGAGTTCAGTAAGAGTTTCATGGCGCGAGACTAATTTCCCGCTATCTAAACCACGACACTTAAGCATTGTTATTTTCTCTTTTAGATGAGTAGGAAATTTGTTGCATGTTATACATTGCAAATGTATTAAATATATTGTAGGCAAGAAATATTAACTTGGTTCATTGCAGCCAAATTGGGCTGGCACACTTGGGCATGCAATTGTCTCTCACACGACACCGCCGTATGTGACGGCTACGCTGGCACAATCCGTGCGATTTCGACTTTTTCAGTAATTGTAAGATTTGAGTAAATCAGTGGCCCATTTCTCGGTTCTGAAGGCACTTATTGCTCTCTAGTATCCGCGTTACCCTTGAAAGAACATTAGGTGTTGCCAAGTAGTTTTACGGTTGTAAAAAAATTCACTCTACCTAAGAAATGGAAGTAAGTGGTCAGGACCTTTAGTGACTACCTATGTGAGGTGAGCTCAGGCGAAGCAGGGTGAACCGACGGCATTGCTTTTTACACCCCTCTTATAAGAGAAGGGGCTTAAGAGTAGGAGAAGGAGGCGCTATTTATACCGTTCTTATAAGAAGAGGTGGCAAAAGAGTAACATGAGAAGGCGCTTAGGGGCAAAGGGCGATGATGGGATCCTCACTCAAGTGCCGCACTCAGTGCAAAACACTGTCTCAATTAGGTGGTGCGTCGGTCCTCCAGGTGCCTGACCAATTGAATTCGTCAATATTGGTTAAGTAGGTATTGTTAGTTGGTCCAAGCCTACCATGGTTCAAGCCTTGTCGTGGCGGTGGGACTCAGTATCCTGTGGCGAACCCAGGTGAAGCCAATTGAACCGAGGGGTATCTTTACACCCCTCTTAAAAGAAGAAGGGGCTTAAAAATCAGGAGGAGGATCGCTTTTGGTACCCCACTTATAAGAAGAGGGGACCAAATAAAAACAGGATGGGGCGCTTTTACGCACTGGGCAAGGGGCGACGATGGGAACCTCACCCCATTACATTATCCCAAAGTCGGTGGGGTTGTCCTGCAGTGCTGGGCAACCTCATCTGTGGAGGCGGAGTTGGTCCCTTAGTGGGTAGTTTTGGCCCATTCTGCGTATTTTTTATGTTTGAATTTTTTGAGCCCCACAAAAATCCCGGCGCCTTGGCCTATAATTTATCGTTCCGCCACTTACATTTTGACGGTTCTGATACCAACTTTCTACCTAAGGCAATCGGTGCAATAAAAACAAGTGTCCGTGAGCATACCAGTGCTGTTAGTGACGTTTAAGTCCATGCGAGTGAAGTTCGTGGCGTGTGAAGCAAAGTGG
>JAFELO010000650.1:618490-645043 GCA_017140195.1 Eumaeus atala | reverse complement strand
GCGAAGCCGTATTAATAAACACCAACGCCATGATAAATAGTCATATGTTGAGCAACTGAAAACACATAGAAAGCACAAAACGCAACAGGATAGGAAGGTAATAGCTACAAATAAAAATTGTCGCCTATGTCTATATTTTGGTGATATGAGTTTCATACAGTTCAGGGTTTAGCTTCGAAACAAAGTTATGCCGTTTGTATATTTAATTATATTTGATGTGTAAATTCTTTCTCGTGTGATATTGACATTATCACAAGCAACGATGTTGGGATTTTTTAAATTCAATGATTGGCTTGGTGTCAGGACTTTAGCATTGGTGACATGCTAAACAATTATTCTTTGTATTATTTTTCTCCACTTATTTTGGTTTGCTATTCCTTCAAAATATGTGGGAATATACAGCTCGAAGCTCATATTACCCAATACAACTATACTTATACAGAAAGTGCGATTGTGTCTGCGCGCACACTTGTATACTTTACTTTCCTCAGATAGCTATAGACAAGACCGCCGTTGACAAAGTTTGGTTTGGTAGACATTTTTATTATTTAATTCAATGCAAAAACATAATTAGTAGAGGTCCGCCCTATAACCTCTTGTGAATAACATGGAACAAAGGTTAGATTCGAACCTTCCTCTGGAATCGCTCTATCAATTGGTGAAAACCGAACGAACATCCGTTTAGTAGATTTTGAGACAATCGAACACATACATGCTTTTAGGGACTTTCTTTTGTAACTTTTTCTTTCTTTGATAATGATTATAGATAAACACTATCTAGAATCATTATCAACGGTGACGTACCATAATCCTCTGTATAGTAAATATATCGGATATACCAGTTGGAGTCGAACTAGAATCCCTTAAAACCTTTCACGCTTTTCATGTCTTTTGCAGAAATCACATGAAACTGTAGTATACAATAGTTGAGAGAAAAATTAAGTATATTTTTACTTCGTGTAGATATTTTTTTCTAGTGCTGACCTTTAACAAGATTTTGTTTGCCCTCTTCCTCTTTTTACTCCGTCTTCGCCATAATGCACATCCATCGAGAATACAGTCGTAAACGGCTAGTATTACAATGTACACATTGACGTGAGATATTGCACTCCTGATAAATAGCATTATAACGCATTCTATTTTTTTGTAAAACGATTTAGTTAAAACGATTAAATTTTTTGTAATAGGTACTGTCATGCATTACAGCCGAGTTCGTTCTGCACAATCAGGGAGGTACCTCTCCCTTAACAAACGCCACGCTACATATTTTTATTTAGTATGCAAACGAAATGGGGTGGCGCGCCCGGGGAGGTAACTCTCTTTCACTTAACATCAACGTGAAGTGGTGGCAATGTGGATTGTCAGCGCGTTTCGTTTGTTTCTTCAGAGCTCCGGTAGGCCCATCCCCTCCCTTCCCCCACTTCATGGTAGCCAATAATAAATTTACCGCAGGAGGGTACTGGCATCTGTGGTGCCGGTGAATAACTCACATGTCCACTCCAGTCTCAAATTTTGAACTTGAGTTTAGAAGGCCAGGCTGTCTTTCCTATTCAGGGGGTGGGGGAAATGACAGCATTGCCCCCACCCCTCGATACATTAGAGCACGAACTCTATGATACTCTTGCTTAGGACAAACGGAGCAGGAAGCCGAAGTCGCGGATGTCTGCGGGCTTCTGTAACACAAGGGGATTACAATCTAATTTAAACGCAGTTCACCACCACTTAGAAAACGGCAAAGCCTACTCTATTCTTTTCAATCGAAATGACATGTTGAAGACAGGGTCTTCAAGATGTCTAAGGTGCTGGCCTATATAAATCCCAAGGCGGTAATGACGTAACTTTTTGCGACTTCTGACGCCTATGAATATCCACATAATTACTATGATGACGTGATGCCCGCCTTCCTCTCCAAAGGCCATCGGCTACTCGCAGACTGATGATGCCACTCTACTTCGGTATTATGTGTGTAATACATTGAAATAATGACTAACTCCGTGCTCCATATTATTCCATCTGCAGAGATCGCAATTCTTGGTGGTTTTCACGCCCACCATGTCGAATGGCACGGTTCACGCTCCACCGATCATGCGGAAAGTTCTTTATGAGACTTCGCTTTGGAGTACGGTCAGACACAACTGATCTCCTTGCCTAGCTCCTCTATGATCGACGGACCTTTGTGTGATACGTACTGCGCCCGTTGAACGGTAGTCAAGGTCTCATATTGGAAGCTGCCGTCGTATCTGGTACTATAGGTCTGCAGATAGGGACGCGGTGCGTCTATTTTTACACCCTGCCTATTGAAGCAAATGTGCTTCTCGTTGGACAAGCCTGAGGCAATTGCTGACTCCATCGCTGATGTGGTGCTTCAGGGAATGGAAATTCATATTCCGTTCTCAGCGGTGTCAATTAACGGCAGGGCCCAGCCTTGGTCTGCAGGAGTGCTGTCGGGCTTGGGTGATAGTGTAAAATAATCAGGATACAAATACCAGCGCGTTAAAACAGGAGTATAATTTCGCTTTCATAAGAGTTATTGCCAAAGCAAAGTCGGAGCATATGGGCAAAGTCGGCGATGGAACTCTAGTCTCACCCCAAGGCTCTCCTTTTGGTCTTACCATCTCTGGGAAGATGTGGCGGCTCGTTGACTCAAGATGCAAAAAAGAAAGCAGATCTTCTGGGCTGCCTCTTTGCATCCAACCATCTCTTGTACGGCGCAAAGCTCTCCTTTCCAAGCTTCCGGCTTTAGGATTCCCGTGAAATTATGTGACTGGACTACCAATTTCTTTTACAGACACGAGCATTCAGGTTGTAGTCGATGGTACATACTCAGACCCAAGCCTATCTATGCTAGCGTTTCACAAGATTGTTTTATGTCTCTTACTACGTTTCTCCTGCATTCTAATGATATGCTTTATACCGGTGGAATTCATAGTTATGTTGACAATAGCACAGGAGACGCTCCATAAACAGGCCGCGTCAATATTTCACGTGAAGAAGTTAACCAGCACCGAAACAAACTTGTGTATGTAGTCGAGTCTTCGTTATCAAAGTCCTTTTAACAGACTAAACCTATTCCATTTAAACCCCAAGAAAACAAATGTTTGCGCGTTTACTGCTAAAAATAGCCCCTTGTAGTTTTCTATCGGTTTCTAAACATTTCCCTAACAGCCTCAGCTTGTATGGAATGCTTGGTGTAAAAATTTCGAGTGATGTTCATTTCCACAGTTACTTGGAAGTAAGGTTAAGATCGCCTCCAAGAAGCTAGGCGTGATTTAATAGTTCCTTTTGTAATGTAAGTGAACGCTAAGAAGTAATTTTTAGAAATACGCGCCCTAAGGACATGAAATGAATTAATATAATCTGAAACGTTCATCATATGTAGACGTGTATAGGTGTTAATACATTCTCTACGAATTTTAATACGTTCTCTGCGGATTTTAATACTTACACCACGGATGTGAATACGTCCTCTGCGGACGCTAATACGTTTTCTACTGATGTCAATACTTTATCTACGGATCTTCTGGTACGTTCTGCACTGATGATAATACGTTCTCTGCGGATGTGAATACGTTCTCTACGGAAGTCAATATGTTCTCCACGGATGTTAATAGGTTCTCTGAGGACGCTAATGCGCTAATATGGAATCTATTGATGACACCGTACAAATGTTACAAGGGCGTATTACATTCTCATCTCCTCCCAAACGGGCCACTGGAAAGTCATAAACTGCGCAAAACGCCGATGTCAGTGAGTGGCAGTGTAATGCTGTATTGCAGCGGAATTGGGCCGTCACAACCGGGGAGGTACTTTCGGGTGTTTATGGATGTCGTCGTCGGTGGTCATCAGATGACTCCATCCGCTCCGTTGGCCATCTTTAACATGTAAAATAACCGGATGGCTAAAACAAAGTACTTCCTTTTTGGAATAGGTAGTGCCATGCTGCATAGAAGGAGGTAGCGCCATGCATGGGACATGACACTACATCCTCTGAGGCAACGGAATTAGGCCGGCACGACCGGGGAGGTACCTCTCGTTCACATAATACCGCCGTGAAGTGACATCTTCAGTGTCGTATTTTCTGCGGTTTGTGAGTAGCCGGTAGCCCATTGGGGGAAGGAGGGTATGGTATCGGCATCGTAATAATGTGGTTGTTCATGGGCGTCGGTAGTCGTAAAAGGCTCCGATTTCTCTTTTGCCCCCTCAATAATATCCCGTATACATAAAATTACGAGTCAGACTTATAAGTAAAAGTGTTGCTTGAGTTTACTTATAAGTTAAGTGAACTTTGAGACGAAATAGCATATTAAATAATAAAAATAAATTATTAAAAAAAATTCGCTCCCACTATCAAAAGCCATAAGCACCGGTATAACGAGAATTAATGCGGATGCTTTTCTTGTTTATTGATGCTAATTTCCAATAAGAAAAGCCTATCAATAGTTAGGCTGACTTAATCTTTCCGATGTATAATATAGTACAGACTAAAAAAGAACTGCAGTAACATCTGTTACCTTATAATATCCTTATGTTATAAGGTAACATACATTATTGCAGCCACTTGGGAATAAAATAATCTTTCCAGTCTAGTATTGCTCACTCATAGTATATTATTAATCTGGGGCAATAACATACCTAATATTTGAAGATATTTAATTAATTGATGAGATCCACTCAGTTGGTTTCTCAAAATTCCTGATGTCAGTGCTAGGATGTAACCCGAGGAGATATTATTTCTGCTGTTCCAAAAATAATTTTATTTTAAAGAAAAGCATCTTCATTCTATTTTCATGAGACCTGTGACCCGGATAATAATAAACCGTGACCACGACTATATTATAGATCACACGTGTGTCGCCTTTGTGTCACATGTGTGTTTCCCGTAGCCCATTGGACGGTATGAGGAAGGGAGGCAAGAGCTGTGCTCAGCCCTTGTGCAGCTGTATATAAGCGTCTGAATAAGAACATCGCTAGGCAATGACAAATAAAATATATTTTATGTCTGTCTGTTGCTCAACATGACTGTAATCATTCCGCAATATTTTTTAATCTACACAAATAATTAAACTTAAACTTTCCACAACTTAGAGCACTTATAATGAGTGCGGTCCGTCTAGCATCTTTGTGTATTCTGAACGATAGTAGCCACCGGCAACAGCGTGAAACTAATTTAAAATTACCAGCTCTCTACTTCATTAAATATTTTGTGAAATTTGTAATGAATGTGAGTTGTATCAAAAATATCAGGCGTTCATTAGTGAAATGTAAAATGTATGTCCATACCAGGCGTTTTACACCTCTGGGACTGACATGTCGCTCTGCAGGATTCTGTCGTTGCTTGTCGCTTTCCTTTCCTAATGATTAATGACATGTCATTTTTCTCTATAACAGCTGCCGCGTATTTTTTTGCGCTTTCGAGCTTTCTGTTCCATGACGTACCTCTATTAGTCAAACTTTGAATAGATTTTGATGGGAATTTTAACTTGTTTTTTTCGTACATGACAGAGATGAATTATTTCTGATGATTTGTATTTTTATGCCTGTGTAGTCTTCCGTTTCATAAAATATCGCATTAAGTGCAATGTTTTAGAGCGCTCATATAAAAGTGATATATTTTTCTTCGCTAAAATGATTCTTCAAAAGCAGTTTCCTTTGACATAACTCTTTTACATCATCGTAGCGTCATTTAGCAATTCACCCCAATAGAAAGTTAAGAAAAAATTGCACACATTACAATTGCCGAATTTGAATAAAAGCACCGTTTGTCCGATTTTATGTGAATTAAAAATAATTTGTGATCTAAGTTTCAAATCCACACATTATCGTGGCTGACAACGTAACATTTGACTAACTAGACATACCAAAGTTATATCATAACATTTAAAAGAAACAAAAAGTAAAAGGTCCCTGCTGCATTGCAGACGAATTGGGCCTGCACGACCCGGGAAATATTTCTCGATCACATGATATAAAGTGACGGCAATGCTGTCATGCTGTTTCGTACTGTTTGTTACTTTCCAGTAGCCCATCCGAGTGGAGAAGGTGACGCATCTATTTAGTTAGACCCGTTCGCAAGAGGGCTTTTATAACGCGTGTTGAAGAAGCCATATTTCGAGGGTCAATTATTTTCCATGTCAGTAATTTTTATGCCGTCGTGTGAATACTCTTTTAACATGTGTTGGAAACAGCTCTCGTACAAACGGCGTTCAATTATATCTATAGGCTCCAACTGCACATTTGCTAACTTAAATATATTAAAAAAAAAGGAATCGATTCGTATTTCATGTCGCACGAGCATTTGGTTTAGCATGGTATGGACACGATCATTCATCTCATCTTATATAATAAAATAGACACCAGTCACCAGATGATATATTCCACGATCATAAGGAATTCAATAAGTGATAGCTATTTGTAAGTAAATTTCCACTCCAGTGAGATATTTATTATTTTCTGAGATTTACCATTATTGTATACGTTTAGAACCACAAAAGTGTAATAAATGAAATACCGTAACCGAGATGCCCTAGTACTTCACTGCGCTCGTACTCCGATTTTCTCCAATCGGTGTACGGGTGCGAGTATAGTACAAATTAAAATAATGAATTATTGCTTTTAGGTCTGACACAGGAAACAAGACCTGGACCAAACGGTTAAATAGATTTTTTTATAAACGGACTAAATCAACAAATACAAATGAAACGTTCACGGAATATATCATGTGATGTGAACCTCATGTGAAAATAAAACCAAACCTGTGGAACAAAGGAGCGATTTAAAAAAAAACTCAATGTACTCTTTTGTGCTTCCTCCTACATTTCGATTAGTAGCCCATATCGTATATAGGGATATCCCTTTCCTAACCTATCCCTAGCCTAACATAACAAGTCTTTAATTTTTGCTATAACTCCATGAGTTGTAGCTCCATGAGCTAATTAGTCACCTACTCTTATAAGTGGGGTACACAAATCAGCCACTTTAGTTCTATTGGCTTCGCCGAAGTACGACAAGGATTGACTCATGTTGAGGAAAATTCGCGCTAGCTGCTGTAGTAGTAGTTAATTTATATATCTCCAAGAATCATGATACATTTATATATATATAGGATACTATATGTCAGTGATGCACTCATGAATGATTTTCTAAATGACGACACTGCAGAAGCATCAGTAGAGCTCGAGAGCTATCATGACTGCGATTGAGGAGCTCGATGAGCTCCATTACTCCTCCAGCCTTCACGATAATTTAAATCCAACTTCAGCTACCGCGCGTGAGCTGCCCATCATTATCGAGAAGGGTCAGGGGACCTGGTCCTGTCGGCCATGGTAATAATAGTTACTTTAGCTAATCTTAAATAACTATCAGGATGCAGCCTACCCATCTGCGGGAAAGAAGGGGGGGTGTTCAAGATTGATGACCTGCTGGTTCAGTTGGTAACGTGGCGATTAGTCCGTGTATTACGATAGAGGTTCGACTCCCGCCTAGGTCATCGATGATATATGTATTAGATGTATATCAAAATATGAAATACATACAATTTCTTAAATTTAGAAAATATTAAACTATATATATTTCCGTTGTTTTATATTCGCAATTCAAGTCCTTACGATACTATGAATAGGACAAGGACAACGTGGTGTGATAAGTATATTACTGTATATTATTATTTTCTGTTTTAGTTTACTTAAGAATATGCGATGCTACCTACCTACCTACCGGTTTACCCTTGTAAATTTGAATTTAGTGAAAATATCGGTATAATAAATTCAAACATGTTTGATCAATATATTAGCTTGATAGCAATCCTTTTACCTACTAAATACGGACAAAAGATATAAAATTATTTGTAAAGTCATTACAGTGGAGTTGCAACAAACTCCGTGACATGATATTTTAACTTTTATCTAATTGCTTGATACTTTTTCTTTTAAGAGGTACGGGTCTTAACAGAAACATAATGAATATATGCAACAACGTACGGTATGAGAAAATATGGAAAGCAAAATCTTGTGACATAACAATCAATGAATCAAATGTAACACGTGACTAACGCTTTAGCACGCTTGTGTCGCGTCTGAATAAGATTTACTTCAATGTATAACTAGGATTCCTTTTATGTGTTGCGAATTTGTAAAGTTGAAGGAAAACTACAATTAACCACGGAGATCGATCTCTCTCAAATTCTCGCCGGTTCTCTCTCAATGTCTCATGAGCCGGCTTGCGTTGGCTCCCCCCGGTCCCACAGACTCCGTACCTTATTAGCTACAACTCGTGGATACTTCAATTAATTACTTCCTTTTGTCGCATGCTTTTATTTATATCCGTTTACTTAGGAGACCAACGTTGAAGTGCTCACCTGGTGGGAAGCTGACGCACATAACACGTACGTATTTATCTAGTACTAGCATCACCCTTTGGTCTCAACCGTTCTATTATATGTAGGATCACGTAGCATAGCCCATAGCAATCGTTGGTAAATAGGCTGCTTAACACAATTTGTTTTTCAATTGGTAGTTCCTTAGATTAGGGAGTTCAAATGACCAATCATTCAGACTTTTAGCGAAAGCTGCCTCCATAGACATAGTATTGCTCTACTTACCTTCTCCCCTCCAATGGACCATAAACTTATAAACCGCGAAATACGATAGCGTAGCAACCTAGTGTTGCTTGAGTGATAGCTGCCTCCGCTGTCGTGTCAGCTCCATTCGTCTGCAATACAAAAACATCACTACCTGTAGCTAAATATAACAATATATTAACTTGTAACACCACAAAGGCTCAGCGTGTTCAATCAGCACCATTTCACATCGACGACATTTGCATGTGCCGCTATTAATTATTACAGCGTTCATTACACCTCGGAACAAAGGGTGTATGACCGCACTCCAATAACAGCATTACGTAACTCTGTACGTAATTTGGGATCACTGACGGGGGCGTGTGCACTGATTGAGTAAGAGGTTTTTTGAGTTTCTGCTAAGCCCGGTGGCGGTGGTGAGAGGAGGGAAGGAGTGTAACACATCTATGTAACGATTGTGTTGAGGTCTATGACATGATTGACAACAGAAGCCTTCCACTGCTATTTCGATCTATTATACTATGAACAAACACACGAGCGAGTCCGAAGTCTTTAAGCTGACAATTGTCTGATATATAGCGTCGATATTCAAGTTAATTAATTTTTCAATAGGTAAATAAAACTATGTGCTCTGATTGCTATGTAAATTACGGCAATCTATACTAATATATAATATATAGAGGAAATATTTTATTGTCTGTCTGTTGGCATTTAATAGGCTTCAAAACTACTGAAATAATTTGAAAAATTCTCATATTGATGTCTTAAGTTTACGCGAATGTTAGTCATTACAATAAAACTACCATTACGGACTTTATGGCGGTTTATTTAATTACTTATCTAGCCCGACGTTTCAGAAGCTTTAAAACAACCATAGTCACGGGTGGACTGATGACAGATGTACTAAGTTTTTAGAAGTACCCGAAGAATTATAACTTTAGTTGTTCCGGTTAACGCGAACAGTATTTATTATATATTGCTGCCTTGAGGTGTTATGTTTACTTTTTGATTTGGTTATGTTCACCACTGGGTCGCAAGCAGAGAAAAGAACCCAGCCATCTTCTTTATTGAATTTTGGATGTTTTTAATTTAAATAGCCTCACGGATCATCTTTGTCAAATATAATGCGATGGCAGGAGCCAACTTCAGCATGCTAACAAACCGCAGATTGTTACAAAGTGTGTGACGATCTGCGGTTTGTCAGCATGCTGAAGTGAGGATTTACGCTTTATTAAATCTAATGTAATGGCAGGGGCCAACCTCAGCATGCTCACAGACCGCTCAAAAATATTGAAATTATAATTTTTTATGGGTACTTTTAAAAATTGGTACATCAGGACATCTGTCATCTTAGTCCATCCGTTACCATGGTTACTTTAAAGCTTCAAAACGTTGGGCTAGATAAAGAATTAAATATACCGCGGTAAAATCCGTAAAGGTAGTTTTATTGTATTGAAAAATTCTTTTACCATTACAATCGTACATTATCTGTGATGAACATAGGCTACATACTGTTTTCTAAAACGTTACAAATAATTAGAGAACGTAACTACAAGTGTGAAAAAAATATGGAGGCAAATATTCATATCGCAGCTGTAGAAATTATTGACAACTAGCTGTCCGCAATGACGTCGATCTGTCATAAATTGGATAATTTGTCATATGGTAGCGTGTAGTGCTTACGAGGTCGAAATAAACATTTATAGTTTAATAAATAAATGAATTCTTGCCGTATTTTGTTAAATATCAGTGCGAAGCCGGGACGGACTACTTGTGATATGATAAAGTCATTTAACAATTTCATTTGCATAATGCTAAGTTATACGTAAGATACTGATTTAAACACAAAATAAATCCGGTTGTTGCTTTATATAACCAAACACTTAGAGAGATTTAGACAAAATTCGATCGCTCTTAATATTGTAATACGAGATAGTGCTATGCTGTTACTCAGTGGAATTGCATCGGAACGACCGGGGAGGTACCTCTTGCTTACATGACACTTCCGTGAAGTGACAGCTACGCCGACACTTGTGAGTAGCTGGTAGCCAATTGTGTGCGCTCCAGACAACATCCAAATAAGCGGATGCTTATGTGCGTCGGTAGTCATAAAAGAGCATTGGCTCTTGGTTTGTCTCCCAATAATATATAAACAAACTGGGGATTTTATTTTTATAATAAACTGTTCTAAGTAACAAGCTCTACTTCACATTTTCGTCATAAAGTTGCGCGAAATAAAATTATAACTTCCAAGACTTGGTAAAAATTTTAAAAGCATTAATTACGTTAAAATGAAAACTGAGTACCTGCTTCGTAAACTTCCTCTTCTCGTCATCATGGTTTTAACACTTGTTTACAGAAATTGCAAGTACTTATATCTCGGCTAGAGAGTTCCATAAACGTTGTTTAAAAGGAGCATTGCCACCACTCAAGATTACACGTTATCATATAACACGTTATTATTGTTCTGTCAAATCAACAACATAAATAAAAAAAATGTATAGTGTTATAATATTACATTATAACTCTTCACTAATTTTCATATTCAAATAATAAGTAATTCAATAAAAATATATGTTATAGGTGTTAAATAAACTAGTACAACTGTTCAATGAGCCGGGCCGCAATCGGGTACTTTAAATACGGCGGAACGATCCACAATTATAGCGGCAGATTGATTACCGCATAATTATTATTATTACATGACATGAAGTTAAATTTAATTTGAATTACGAGCAAAACGATTATTAATTTAGAACTCTCAACAGCGAACACGCGATGTTTAAAAACATTTGGGTCGAACAATCTTGAATTCATTCAATTTGATATAATTAAAGTCATTTCGTTATCTCATTTGTCTAAATTGATTGCAAAAGGTATAAACTAAGTAACTATTTTTCCGTCTAGAAAGAAAACGAATAAGTGGCAACTAGTTGCGGTTGCTCTGCTATTGAAGAATGTTTTTTTCTTAAACCTTAGTCTTGTAATTATCCTCTTAACTTGTAATTATTCTAATTTATTGTCTTTCAACTCTCACCCCAAAACATGTTATTTATTTACATTTATATTTCAAATAAATTTTGGAGTAATTATAGCTGTTATAGTCCTTAATTGAAACATTTCACTTAGGTACATTTTGTTTCCGTAAGTGATTTTACAAAGCGGCTGGCGGGCCGCAGTTGGCAAACATTTGCGGTCAGTAAGTAGGTTGAGGTGGAGTGCAGACGCAATTCCACAGCTGCGGCCATCTCGTGAAGTTCAGTCGTCGGAGCGAGGGGTGAATTTTGATGAGGCAATAGGAAAGATTCGTGTATATCCATTTCGGGGAATCTTAAATATTTTCTTTTATTTGTCTCGTCGCTAATGGCCGTCATACGAGCCAGGTCCTCGCGTCTTGTCACAGTTGTATTCGGTGTAGTTTTAATAAATATATATACAACTACTAACCTTTATAATTTACTAATAGATTAAAAATATCATGTCACGGCGTTTAGCCGTGATGGGTACCGACACTACTGAATAAATTTTGATGAAATTTTACATTCGTGTATTTGGCCAAATTTATAATATAGTCTATAAGTATATATTTTTTTAATATGGCTCGGTCAACCGGTATTAACGGGTCGGTTAGTGAAAAGATGAAAACTCAATTATAAATATTTGTTTAAACAATCGGAGCCGGGTGAAATCGGACAAAGGTGACTAATCTGCACCATTAATGGTTATGAAGATGCGTTGGCCTCCTTCATCCCATCAAACGTAATGGGCCACCGGCTAACTCACGAAAATACATGATGACATTATACGAGGTAGAGGTAACTTCCCGTTTGTGCCAGTTCAATTCGGCAGCAACGCTGCAATGGCGTTATACCATTGTTTGGATTTTAAAACTTTACAAAGATGTGGAAATGGTTATCTTAACTCTTATAATCGTTCTTTTTTCCTTGACAAATTTATAAGCCACATTTTTCCCTACTCAGCTGTATATGATGACCTTTGAGATGATTCACACCTTGTGAGGAAATATTGAAAGAGATATTCAAGTGAACCCAGCGTGTGCCAGCGCCAACACGCGGCTGGAGTCCACTCCTTGAAAATCCAAAGAAGTGCAAAAATTCCTAAACAAGCGCAGTTAATCGTAAAACATTCGTTAATATTTCACACGATTTCCTCTGAATGTTTTATTTATTGCATATGTGCCAATGAACAATCACAATTATGAGTGCCTAGTAATTACGTATGGAAAACGAATTTTTGTGTCTTTGCCGCAGTAACCTCGCACATAAAGAGCAAAAAGCTTTGTCCGTAATCACTGCCGGTCCACACTTTATGTTCCGCTGTCAATAAGTATTCAGAGTAAGATTAACATCAAACTGCAAGCTAAAATGTTAAAAAGCTCGTATAGAACGCGTCACGGCACTTATACATTAAGAAAGAACTAAAGAGACACTATATTGAAATAGTTTCCAGATTAAACGTTTTTATTAAAACTAGTGTTCGCCCTAAGATCAAATATAAGAAGGTATTAAAAAAAATATCATACGTCATAATATTGTGCATCACAATTTGTGTATTACTTAGGTTTAAGCATTATTTGCGTGCCGTAGTGTGCGTATCGTTTTATTTAAGTAAAATAACAAAATCATTTGATATTAAAATATTATTATTATTATTATTATTATTATTATAGGAGTATCTTCTCACCACTATAGGAGTGTAATATTCAAATGCATCAAATTTCAAATTCCTCCACTCGCACAGTTATATAGAAATACTCGATTTTTTCTTTAATTATTAATATAATATCTAGTCTTGATATAAATATTCTAACAAAGAAAAATTTTTTTAATTGCAAATAACATTTATTATTTTATAGTGCAAATGTAAAAAAATTTATCAAAAATACAAAAATCTTATTTGTAGTGGTCTTAATTGTTTGCAATATAGTCCTTCAAACGTTGAGTCCAGTTATCAATAGAAGCACGCACTCTTTCCGTGGGGAAAATATTCACTGCCAATCGTATGGATTGCTTTTGGGACTCCAAATTATCACGGCGTTTAGAGCAAGATGTACGCTCTAAAACTAACCATAAATTATGATCCAGCGGATTAAGGTCGGGAATGTTGTTTGAAGGGTAGTTTTCCACACTGGATAAGTGCGGAACATTAGGTTTAACCGAGATTGGGTGAATCGAGCTCTGTGGTTCTGTATCTGGTTCCGAGTCTTGCTGGAAGGACCATACTTGGTTACCGAACATGGTGTTATTAAGGGGCTTAACTACCTTCTCAAGAATGGTGTCTTGATACACTTGATGTTTTGATAACTTTTTCAGAAAAATATGGCTCAGTCACTCCTTCTTAGCTAACATCCTACCAAACCATCACTGAAGTCGGATAATGCCCTCGTTGCACTCTGTGCACTAATTGGGAAGTAACAGTATTGGCCAGACTAAGTAGACTATATCGACTTAACTTCTACGAGTATAATATAAACTATGTAATCGTTGCTGGTTCTATGAGGGGTGATGGACAAGTATCCGGAACAACAAAGAAAAACTTTAAGAATCTATTTAGAACAATTTTATTTTAAACATACTTTCCCTCTACCTCGACGGATTTAGTCCAGCGCTTCTCCAATACCGTTACGCCATTTTGATAAAATGTTATCTCTAACCCCTCAAAATACTCGTCTACGACGACAATGACTCCGTCATTTGATGAAAATCTTCAACCACCTAACCATTTCTTGAGATTTGGGAATAAGTGAAAGTCGCACACGGCTAAGTCTGGGGAATACGGGGGATGCGGTAGCAATTCTAACACCAATTCATGGAGTTTGGCAACTGCAACCCTTGACGTGTGAACAGGTGCGTTGTCGTGGTGGAGTAACACTTTCTTTCTAGCTAAATTCTTTTGGATTTCTTCACAAAAATTTTGCGGCAAGCTTGCATAATACTCTCCATTTATTGTTTTTTCTCTTTGCAAATAATCCACTAAAATAATCCCCCGAGCATCACAAAAAACATTCGCCATCATTTTGCTGGCCGACAAAACCATTTTTGCTTCCATCAGCGCAGGTTTTCCGCTCACAGTCCACTGTTTAGATTGTCTTTTTGTTTCAGGAGTATAATGATGTATCCACGCTTCGTCTACTGTCACATAACTCCGACGCATCATCCACTCAACGTTGTTTTTGGCTAACAGTGAGCAAACGTGGCAAATGTTGAAAATAGTTAAATGTTAAAGACGCGTGCAATGGAAATGCTTATTATCTTTGCTATCTGCCGCAACTTGAAACGCAGATCATTCAGAAAGGATTTTTTGAATGTTTTTGATCATGTCTTCATTACGCCGATAGGTCTGGCCGTCCAGGCCAGACCTATCGGCGTCTTCGCAGCTCTGTCTCCCACGTCTAAAGTCAGTTACCTATGTGTAAATTATATTCAATGCAAGAACAGTGTTACCTAAAACATTATCCTGTCTTGACTTTAATCTGGGTTGCTGTTTTTCCTTTTAAAACGTAAAACTTTATCACAGCACGAATTTTGTTTCTTTCCATTGTTGAAAAAAATTACGGCAGAGAAACTTCAAGGTTCCCCCTCACACAAATTATATCAGTCCGAATAAATTCAAATTTGGCGTTCTATTTTAGGAAAGATGATAGAATATAATTTAATAAATTTTGTTTTCCTATCTTTTTTTTAAGTTCGCCGTTTCGGCCGGTTATCAATCAGCCTAGTATGTGTATTGTATAATAATAATGTAACGTGAAGTGAAAACTTTGAAAATGTAGCTCTAATGGGCAACTTATTGCCTCTCCGTGTTCCAAATTCTCAAATATTTTACTTATGATATATTATAATATCGTATATAAGTGGTATTAGGCATATTATAAATTTCGTAGGTTCGAGAAATAACAATTAATTCATGAGTGAATTTCATACACTCACATTATAACTGTTATTATGATTACTACCCGTAGCATGTCCTGTCCCACTGCTAGGTAATGACCACTCTACTCTCTTTCCGTAACTCTCTATTTAGAGCAAGATTCGGGCAATCCTTTCGAAAGGAGTCCAGCTCATCTCGCTATCGCTGACGAGTGTGCCGCGTGGTCGCCGATCAGTCTGAGGGGTCCAAACATGTCTTTTTTGGCCCAGAAATTCTTAGACATGCGGCATAAGGTGCTGGCCCAGTTCAACATACACATGGCTGCCTTCCGATAGACATCCGTTGCCCCTCTTTTGGAACATGTGTTCCTAACCCAGCAGCTTGTCACCTAGAATTATTTTCTCCATGGATCTCTAGCAGATTATTATTTTTTATTTGATTGGAAATACCTGTGAAAAACGGACTAAATAAGCATTTTATTGTAAAATTAACATTCGTTCAGACAGACTAATTTTATTATAATAAATGCTAAAGATAAGATCCAAAAATAATATTTTTTCCTTAAATGAGTTATATAATTAATGTCCAAAAATTTCAAAACAGTGGCTAAAATAATAACATATGTTATGTTTAATGTAAAATAATAAAGTTTGTAGCAATAAAATAAATGTATAAGGAAACATCATAAAAATCAATGATATTCGGATAAATTAGAAGATTTTATAGGAGGTTTTATTTATATGTAGATACTAGAGGTCCGTCCGTAGCCGCGACCAGTTTATTAGTTTTAGAAAAAAAATGTCGTGGTCCGGAAATATTGGGAAGTTTATACTCCTCAATATTTTAGTGTATTTCAGAGATTATCTCGTGAAAACAGTAATATTCATGGGCCATAAGTAACGACTTTAAACAATCATGTTATTCTGAAATCATTAAAAGACGATTCAATTTTATTTATACATGTATATTTTATATCAAATGATCCATAAAGTCAACTTCATTCTTGAGGAAGAAATCGTTCATAAGGAAATTGATCTAACTATATTTCCTGAAAAATAACTTCATTATTACGTCCATTTATCTAGAAAGACCACACATATTTGTACGTGGCTGATGCATGTGGAATCGTGAAGCGGGTGGGTCATCTCATGCCCCCGCAAGGGGGTAGAGGGAGCCGTATCAGGACTGTAGTCCTCTTCCGGCAGCAGCGGGGTCTCACTCCATCAATATGGAGCGGTCGTTGGGGAGACCTGTGCAGGTCTCGTCAAGGGGGCGGTTGCCAGTGGGGTCTGTGCGCTCGTCCTCACAGCGGGGTCGTCCTGGGCGGTCTGCCCCCAACGGGTGAAATCGCCGGTAATCCCGGCGAAGGCACAGCGAGTGGCAGCCAGCGACGAAGGACGGGATGCCCGCCGATTAGGCGCGCGCGTGAGCCCCACGGCTTTCTGAAAAGAAGGGAAAAAGGGGGAAGGAAGCTATTCCCGTACCGTATTTACTGATAGGAACCCCACTACGGGGACTTGGATACAAGGGAGCAAAAGGATATAGGATTCAGTAAGGGAAACAGGATGCGTGGCATTAGAAGCAAGAATAGTGAAAGCGTGATTGGGTTAGAAGAATGGAAGCATGAATGGTGAGAGCGTGAAGAGTTAATAAGCGTGTGAGCTTGGAAGTGTGATGATGAATTCTTAAAGGGGAAGCAATGGTTGATGAGTGAGAAGCAATGTGAGAAGTGGCATAAATGAAGTGTGAGAAGCAAGGTAAGAAATAAATTAAAACTAGAAACTAAAACTGACCGCAGGCGTCCTTGCTCCTGTGGGCGCCCGCGACGGACCATCGCCCAGCACATCAGAGGGGCTGCAAGGAGTCACGCGGATACGCCCTGCGGTCGGGAGGTCACCTGTGGTAGGGGGCGAGATGACGAAGCGTGGTCTGGGCAGAGGCGTCCGCCTTGGTGAACAGGCGGGAGGCCAGGCCGGCTATATGCCTGTCGAGGTCCTCCACTTGAAGGTCCCGGGAAATGGTGGAGTTCCCGCCAGTAGGTGGTACCACGCTGGAGCCGCATACGTCAGGCGGGATCGGATGTAGAGCTTATATATTAAAAGTTTTACCTTCAGTGGGAGGAACCTCGACAGCGCCGGCTGCAGCTCTCGAAGCGCTGCGGAGGCCTGAGCCGCAGAGGCGCAGGCGTGGGGACCCATAGTTAGGCCGGCGTCCAGGCAGACGCCCAGGTATTTTGCTTGGTAGGCTCAAGGAATGGGCTCGCCGCCGAGCGTCAGGGGTTCGGGGGGCTCCGACAGCGGGGAAAGATCACCGCCTGTGACTTGGCGGTGTTGACGCTCAGTCGCCATTGCATCAGCCAGTCGGGGAGCTTGTCCAGGATCCTCTGAATCTTGACGGCTGCGTGCTGGTGGTTTAGTGACTTGGTAAGGTACGCCGTGTCGTCGGCGTACAGGGCGGCCATGACTCCCTCGCTACTGGGGATGTCGTCGACGTATCGATTGAACAGAGTAGGGGAGAGGCAGCTGCCCTGGGGCACTCCGGCTCCGATGGGGCATATGAGCGGGCGAGCATCCTCCACTCTGACGTAGAAGGTGCGGTGTTTGAGGAACGAATGCACTATGGTGACAACGGGACGGGGAACCTGTGAAGCGATTAGCTTGTAGAGAAGACCATCGTGCCAGACGTGGTTGAACGCCTTCTCCATGTCCAGGAAGAGCGCCGCGACTGATTCCCTCTTGTTAACGGCGTTGGTGATGTAATGTATGGCGCGGATGTGTTGGTGGGTGGTCGAGTGCTCGGTCCTGAAGCCGAACTGGTCGGCCCGAGTCG
This sequence comes from Eumaeus atala, assembly GCA_017140195.1. Lineage (NCBI taxonomy): Eukaryota > Metazoa > Arthropoda > Insecta > Lepidoptera > Lycaenidae > Eumaeus > Eumaeus atala. The sequence goes on along the minus strand of JAFELO010000650.1, from coordinate 626,748 downwards.
GCAGGTAAGGGGTGAGGCGTTCGAGGAGGAATCGCTCGAACACCTTGGAGAGCGCGGGCAGCAACGTAATGGGCCTGTAGTCGGCGGGAGACCGGAGGCTCTTCCCCATCTTGGGGATCAAGATTACCTCCCCCGTCTTCCATAGAGTTGGAAAATGGCCCATGCGGAATATTCCATTAAATAGCCGGGCAAAGGCGGCTGGTGTTCTGGGAGAGGCAAGTCGAAGAGCCTAGTTGGGGATCTGGTCGGCGCCTGGGGCTTTCCTGAAATTAACCCTGAGGAGGGCGCGATGGACCTGGCTCGGCGACACTAAGAAGGCGGGTGCTGCGGCGGTGGCGGACTCCTGAGCTGGTTGAGAGGGGGAACCCTCGCGGGCGAATTACTCCCTTACCTGAGCGACCACTTCATCCTCGCGGTCAGTCGCGGTGGTGGTGAAAAGACCTGTGTGAGGTACCTGGCATGGATATCGGCCCTGTCTTTTGCACGGTAACGTAGGTCCCCGTCCTCGTGTATTAGCGGACGGATGGGCTCCTTGCTGCCGGCGAGTTGTCGGCAGAGGCGGTGCACCGACTGCAAGTCCTCGGCGGCCTGGGAGAGGCGGTGTTCCCAAGTCGCCGCGTAATGTGCGGCGAACTCGAGCTTGACCACCGCGGCAGCTCTGTTGAAAGCGGCCCGGATAGTGGGGCATCCCGTTCTTTGCCATTGACGGCGGAGCTTGAGCTACACTTTTATTAAGTGGTCCAATCGGCGGGTAAGGTCTGGCCGGGAGACGGGGATTGGGCCCGGGGGTTTGGTGGCCGCGGTTAGCGCGGCTGTGAAGGCCTAGGTTAGGCCTTCCGCCAGGCGGTCCACGTCCGCCGCAGACGCCACCGGGAACGAGGGGGTGCGCGCGTCTATTTCGCGTGCGAAGGCCGCGCGGTCAAGTTTTGGCCGCCGAGGAGTCGGAAGGGAACGAGCCGGGGCTGTGGCGATCCTGATTGTCGATGTCAAACACGTCGGGTTGGTGGTCCGGGTTCACCGGGAAGTATGCTGGCTGGTCAGGGGCCAGGATAGTGTATCCGCGGGCCTCCACGTCAGCGAGGAGTTGACGGCCGTCGCTGGTGCAGTACCGCGAGTACCAGACCGTGTCTTTGGCGTTTAGGTCCTCGGCGATTACAGTGGGCTCTTCTGATAAGAGCCCGTGAATCTCCGGGAAATCTAGGCGGAAGTTGGGGGCTTATGGGCTGCGAACAGCCGGGTGGGTCTGGCACCCAAGCACACCTCAACGCCGAGTGTGTAGAGCGAGGTAGTAAGCGTCGGCGGCAGCACCTGGTGAATTATTGTGCGCCTTACCAATACTGCCAAACTGCGGCACGGGCGGCCGTCCGGCGGAGGGTCATAGTCCAGCCGGTATGTGTGGTACCCGGGCACTGCGAAATGTCGTCGTGGTGTGAGCATATCAGGGCAACATCCACGTCACGCTCGAGGAGGACGTGACGCAGAATGTTGTGCTTCCCGCGAAGGCCCCGGGCGTTCCAATTAAGGAGTGAGAGGTTCGCCATTGAGCAAGGTGCTTTTGCTGTGAGTGATCGCTGGCATCAGCAGCACTAGTTGTGATGCACAGCCGATGAGGGCCTCGGTGATGGAGCCGCCTGTGCGGATGGTATGCATGAACCGGCTTGCCATGTCCATTAAGGCGGCCGGTAGTGAGAGGGGTGGCGACGTTGCAACGCCGGTCCGGCGCTGACCCGCCCTGGTGGGGATGCGAGCGGTCCCGGGTGCCATCTGGGGGGGTACCTCCGGCTTCTTGCCGGTCACGGTTGGCGCTGATCGTTGTTGGCTGGTGGCTGTTGCATCGGAGTTGGTGTTGGGGTCTCTTTTCTTACCCCTGCACCTGCCGCGTCACGACTTACCTTTGTTCGCTGATCGTAGGGCGAACGCCGTGCGCTGAGTAGGGCCGTTCGCCGGCGCCATGAGATGCGGCTGCTCGGGAGGTGGAGGAGGCACTTGGGCATCGGATATTGTGGTAGAAGCCCGTGCGCCTAGTGTCGGTGCGGTAGTAGCGGCCGTCGGTCCGGCACGCTTGTTACGGGCCTCGCACTTAAAGGCCGGACAGTTCCTGCTGTTGGCAGGGTGGGCTCCGCTGCTGTTGATGCAGGTGGCAGGGGTATCCTTGGGGCGAGGGCAGTCCTTAGCCGCATGCTCTTCGCCACAACGTACGCAGGCTATCTTACGGTGACAGTTGTGACTCGAGTGCCGAAACTTTTGGCACCTGTGGCACTGAGCCGGGCCACGGAAACTGCACCAGGCTTCCACCACGATCCCGTTCATGCCCAACAGGATGTTGACGGCACAGATGTCGGGGATCGTAGTCGCCGTCCTTTTAATATACGCTAGGTGGATGGCCCTGGCGGGCTCGTATTGGTCGGACATACTCGGGCTCGAATCCGATGTCGATGAGGGCGTCGGTTATCTCTTCCGGGGTGGTGTCCGCAGAGGGCCTTTGATTGCGACTCTGATGCTCTTGTCCACCGGGATCGAGTAGGAAAACCAAGAGATTCCCTCGTCGCGTTCAAGATCAGAGAGGTATCTTTGAGTAATGCGATACTCGCTCTCGTCCCTCAGCGTGAAGCGTACACCCTGCCCGTAGGGGCGGCCGCTACTATTGTGTCCGAGCCGGTCTCGGAGCGCTTGGAAATGGCGTGTCCAAATTGGTAAGCGCTCGACGATGAGTGGAGGGTACCTCGAAATACTTTTCGGCGGCATCGCCCCACTTGGGCCGGGCGCGCTGATTGTCCGCTGCTGCTGCTGTGACGTCGATGGTCGAACGAGCATCAGTTTGTGCTGCCGGTGGTGTAGAACGTGCCCGCTTTTTCAGAGCTTTTAGCCGCTTACCAGCGTCGACGGTGAACGCGCCCTCTGCATCTATGATGCCGAGCGACTGCTGGTAACCGACCATGGTACGCAGGAACTCCAGAGCATGTAGGTACTTCCTGTTTTTGTGTATAAAATCAGCCCAATCTAGTTCGCTGTGTGGCGGTTGCACGGACTCGGCCTCGCGCCCGGGGGGCGCCGGAACGCATACAGGCGAATGGACATTAGTGTCCATCGCGCTGCATGCCGGCGCCGACTCGGTGCATGGCGTGTGCGGTGCACTCACGGCGGGGCTGGTGCGGGGCTTACTCACCTGCTGGCTGATGTGCAGTTGGAGTTTTGCGGTGGCAATGGGGTTCTTGGCGGTGGAGGATGGGGTTCCGCTCTTAATCCTCGGGTCTCTCGGGAGCGAGCGGGTGGATGACGTGGACGAAGTTGAAGAGGTCCTGATGCGGGCGCGGGGCCCATGGTCGGTAGGCTGCGACATCTTACTGTAAGGAGCACTTACTCATACCGAGCTGGGTGTTGTCCTCCGCAATCCTTGTGAGCGTACTGTTGTCGCCGAGGCGTCATGATGATCACGCCCGTTTGTAATAAACCGACGCGACGTCAAGGCGACACGCTTCAACAATAGAAAGTTCCGGCACGTTCGGCGTTCCCGTCCTGAAAAGGACGCTATCCTGAAAAGGACAGCTATAGCGTGCCGGAACGGATCCGTGCGGTTGTGCGAGTGAGATGAAAACTGAGGGCACTTGATATCACTATTTTCCTTATTCTTCTTTCTTCACTCACTAAACTGGCCGATCCGTGAAGCGCTGCTATTACATCGATTTTTATACTTAGCCGGTAGCCGCTCGCGGTATTATTAGCTTAATCCATCTCCAAAAACACACCCATATCAGAGCAGCCTTACGAGAATTTCGTAAAATTCCTAAAAGGAACGTACCTGCTAAATTTACCAAGTTTTGAGTGTTATAGTTTTAAGGTTCCATGTTCTATTAGTGAGCGCTTTTGTGTATATACATTATAAAGTTATAAGAATCCGTTATAGAACAATGGAAAGTTCTAATAACCGTTTCTGATATTCACAAGTACTTTTACTACATCAATTGCTAATAAAATAAAGCTGCTGAGCCTCTTGCTTTGCTTTAAGAAAATCTGAAACAAGTTCATTCATCAACAAGTTTCATGGCCGAAAAATGATTTATGTATATGCTACATATTAATAAGGAAGGCTTGTGAGGTACGTATACTATGACGCTACGACTAATAGGACCGGAGTGACGCGAATGGAGTGCTGGTTTTCATAATATTCGAAAAAATAAGAAGAGCCCCCCGCCAATAAGAGACCTAAGAGCCTCCATACTTTCAAAATAAAATTAAAAGAATTCATGTTACAAAATCAACAGAGCCATGAAAACTTTGTGCATGATTAGGTTTATTATAAATTTCATATTAACTCACCTAAATACCAAGTCGTTTTATTATGAAATAATGTAAATAATGATATATTTATATAACCCTTACGTACTGTGTAATATTCCTATTTATAGAAAAAACAACTGCTTTGACTTAGATCTGATCGACGTTACTCAATCTGGACCCATTTTCTAAATATTTTTATTTTTATTTTACTGAATAATCCATTTTCTAAATAGCTTTATTATATCCTACTGTTATGGTTATTCTCTTTTCACAACGTCAAAAGTACAAACTTACAAAGATATATAAAGTGTTAACAAGTAAATATCTTTGAAGTTTGTTCTTCTTACTTCTCCTTTTCAATTTAACATATTTTCACCTGTATGTCGTTCTGCCAATGTATCTTAGCTAATCTCAAGAAAAAATTATAAATAAGTTATGTAACACACTATATATGTTTATTGTTATTGTATAAATTTATTTTATAATTTAAGTTTAATTAAATTTTATAATTTAAGTTTAATTAGTGTGGTCGGTGTGTCTTTGGTATCAGATGGCTCAATCGGTGCTGACACGTATGTTAGCAAATGCCGAGCTTGGAACTAATTTTGCAAAGTTGTCAATATATTAAATTGTATATTTTGTTGCATTGTAATCATTGATCTTTCGCAAAATAAACGTTTATTTTATGAAACTGAAACAGTGAAAACTGTTACTCTTTATTAAGTAGTTTTCTAAATTATCTTCTTCTTCGGTCGATAGTTGTGGAGCCAGGCTAATCTTTTGCGTCTAATCCCCAATGGACTGGTGGCGACACATAAGTAGGAGAAACGTATAGCCGACACTGCCGTGTAAGCGAGAACCATCTTCCCAGTTGTGCCGACCTGAGCTGGCAGCATTTCTCACTATATCTGCGCGTGTTTGGAACATTTATATAGAATCTTAAGTGATAGAGAGAGTTATGGATGCAGCATTGCAGTCGAATTGAGCTGACGCGACCGGATAGGTACCTATCACTTAACACCGCCATAAAGTAACAGCTATGCTGTCACGATTCTCCTGTTTATGAATAACTGGTGGCTCATTTCTGAGGGAAGGCGGATTGGTGCGTTGTCTCTTTTCCGCCTTTCCTTGACTCCCCCTCCTTTCTCCCCGTACCTCCCCGGACCTGTGGACGTAATTAATGGTCAAAATGCCTCAATTGTGACATCCTAATAAAAAAAAGATAGCGATCACAGTATTGATGGCGCTCACGCTTAGAGTTGATGCGTCTTACGATTTTTCACTAGAGCTAATGTGTAACATTGTATTTATGTTTACATCCTCAATAAATATTTCTTCTTTCTTTTTTTCTTTTGTACACCCGACGGTACATCTATCAATCTATCTATCCATCTATCCATCCATCCGTCCGTCCGTCCGTCCGTCCCTCCCTCCATCTATTCATTCGTCCATCCATCCATCCATCCATACATCCATCCATCCATCCATCCATCCATCCATCCATCTATCTATCATCACATTATCAGCCCTCATCGGTCCACTGCTGAACATAGGCTGGAAACCTTTAATCATCGGTATAACAGAGTCATACGCAAAAATATAAAAAATATATTTCCGAAAAGGTTTTGTCACTCCTAATACAATATCATTGCTGATATTAAACACCGCAGCGGGGTGGAGGGGTAGAGGGGTGGAGAAGTAACAAGTGTAGTGTGGTGATGTACTTGTGATGTTAATGATATCCGCTCTCATGAAAACAATACTAACTCGTATGCAAGGGCATCTTAAATATACATTACATTATATTACTGGATACTACATTATGTGATGATTGGTGTCGACCAAATGTTTCATATTTATACTAAGTACTAGCGATATGTGAACGAATCATGATCTGAAACTTTTCTAGGGAATCACAATAACCATGGATGAAAAACGCATGAAAATCCATCATCAAACAACTTCCGTGATTAACGAAACTCATAAACATCTTATTAAATATATTTAATTCACCCTTTTTTGTATTTTTGGAAATTATCTTAAAACTAATTTTCACTTGTTAACGATTGATAACAAACAAAGTTGATAAAAACCGATTAAGTTGTTGGATATAAAAACATAGGGCATGACGCGGGGAAACGCATTTATGCATCATTGTCAGCCCTGAATGGGGTCTAGGGCAAGCCCCGCAAGGAGTGGCATGTAAAGCTCGCACCACTAATTACCGCTAATGCACATCCCTATCTATGCACAGTAGATTCGACGACCGGTTGGCTCGGATGGCGACGTGGTGGTTAGTCGTGTTACGCCAGAGGTCGCGGGTTCGAATTTCTCCTAGGTCAGAGATATTTATATATGTATTATGTGTATTTCTATAATAAAAATCGTTACCTTACAGTACTTACCGTGGTACGTGTTGGTTGTTCATTCCCTGATACCTTAACATCATTCTGTTACACTAAGGCATATAAATAAATGGCCATGATCAATCAGCTTATAGCATGCTGTACTGCAACTTGATTGGACTGGCACAACAGCGGAGGTACAGGAGGTAAATTCGCTTTACTTCATCAGATTCGCATTTCTCTATGAGATATTCATGCAGCAAATATGTATACAACAAACGCGTTGTTTGTCTTTTCTCTCACGTCCTCTTAGCCCAAGCAGTGTCGAACTTCGCGATCGTGTTAGCATAAGAGATATAAACAAGTTCACAAGTTACGAATACATTGTGCTTGAAGTTTCCGGGTTATTTTCTTCTCGTAATAATCATTTACAGAGATTCAGACAAATTATAACAATAATATCTTTGTGCTTATCGTTAACCTAGTCACGTGGTAAGTACTGTAAGGACTTGTGTTGCAGGTACGATATATTTACGATTTTTATTATAGAAATAATTATATAAATATCCGTGACCTAGGCGAGATTCGAAACCGAGACCACTGGCGTAACACGCTGACTAACCGCCACGTTACCATCCAAGCCAACCGGTCCTCGAAACTACTGTGCACAGATAGGGATGTGCATTAGTGGGTATTCGGTACTGTAAAGTGCTGCGAGTTTCACACGCCACTCCTTGCAGGGCTTTCCCTGACCCAATCCAGGGATGATTATGATGCATAAACGCGTTTCCCCGCGACATGTCACCAAAAAAAAGGTCTCTGTATTTGTATATTCCCTAATGGTATCTGAATCCTCACACTACGTTTCATATATCTAACAACTTAATTGGTTGTTTGCTCGTTTCTATCAACTTTGTTTCTTATCAGTTGTTAACAAGTAAAAATTAGTTTGAAGATAATTTCCAAAAATACAAAAAAGGGTGAATAAAATATAATTAATGAGATGTTTATGAGCTTCGTTAATCATCGAAGGACTCCTGTGCGTTGTTCGATGATGGATTTTCATGCGTTTTTCACCCATGGTTAGTGTGATTCCCTAGAAAGGTTTCGTATTATGATTCGTTCACATATCTCTAGTACTTAGTAAAAATATAAAACATTTGGTCGATACCAATCATCACATAATATAGTATCCAGTAATATAATGTAATATATATTTAAGAGACCCTTGCATACGTGTTAATGTTGTCATCATTAACATCACAAGTACATCACCACTCTGCACTTGTTACCTCTCCACCCCTTTACCCCTCTATCTCGCTCCGGTATTTAATATACGCAATGATATTGTATTATGAGTGATGAAACCTTTTCGGAACTATATTTTTTATGTTTCTGGTTATCACTTTGTTATACCGATGATTAATGGTTTCCAACACAATTTCTATATTGCTGCTTCCATAAAGCAACACACGTCAGGTTTTATCACAGATCATTTAATTCCACTCCGATTAGGCTAAATTTCAAATGTAATTCACTTTTAGTTTTCGAGCTTGTCATCGATAAGGGCTGATAATGTGATGATAGATAGATAGATAGATAGATGGATGGATGGATAAATAATATATATATATA
>JAFELO010000650.1:592703-609768 GCA_017140195.1 Eumaeus atala | reverse complement strand
ATCTATTATATTTTTTCTATTTCAATTAATAATGCTTGATGGGCCTGAACTAGTTATCATTCTGTATAAGCCTGGCTTAAAACAACGATAATTTAAGCTTCAAAATATCATATATATCACAATAAATTGAATGAAACACCTATTCCATAATCTATCATGTAAGGCGTGATGTACAGTAGCAGATCATGCCGGTAGTCGATAGGTGAGTAGAACTGTAACGCTGTAACGTATTCAAATTCCTCAGGATGCAGGATGTATTTACGTACGAGCACCACCTCCAGAAGTGTCGCCAAGTAGAAGTTTATAAAAATAAAAAGTATAAGACAATAGACTGAAATAAAAACATAAAATATATCTTTTTGTAATTTAAATTGGTCATCGACCAATTTTCTGGGGTTAATTACGTAAAAAGTTAAAGTAAAAGTGTGACGTTTTACTTTTGAGAAAATTAACAAAAGTGATCATATTAAGATTTCTTTGTTATTTTTCTCTGCATGACAAGGTGACCTAAATAACACTTCCAAGTGATCTAGAGTCATGAAATTTGGCAAAAAATTACAAATCAGGTACAGAAAAAAACCAACCCAGAATTTGTAATTTACATTTTTGTCAGAAATAAACTATCATAAACTTATGTTTGCAGATCGTTGCATATAAAATGTATATGAATCACAAATGTAAGTTTGTCACCGTTCTAAAGTTGTCATGGTTGGTGTGGAACCCTGGGCGTGCGAGCCAACTTACACCAGACTAGTAGTTTTTTGTAGAATAACAGATTAACATTAAACTATGATCCAGACGCGGTACACTATTATCATCATCGGCCATTAGTGTACATTGCTCTACATAGGCCTCCCTCACAGGAACTATATGCATTAGTTTAATCTTGTAGTGGGTACATGATTTCGGCGTGAAGTGACGTGAGTGATGATATTATCTTAGGTTTCAAAATAAAATTGCGAAGGTATCGGAATGTATTTAATTTTATTATGCTGCTGCTTAAATATGCTACCAGTTGACTGGACTATAATTCCTCTATCACAATTTCATTGCTTCTTATTCATTCTTCACTTCAGACATCTTAGGTATTGCAAAATAACTAATAAAGTGCATTGTTGTGCAACAAACTACTGTTATAAATTGATATCTTAAGTTTACGCGAGTGTTACTCACTACAATAAAAGTATTTTTTACGGATTTTATCGTAGTTCATTTAATTATTTAACTACCCAGAAACTTCACATCATGACAGATGTCCTGATGACACAAATAATTACCGACTAACGCAAACAGTACTCATTATATCTTTATTGTTATTTTATTTATATTATGTTGGTTTATAGAACTATGCTATAGTTATGTTTCGTTTTTTATTTGATTATATTTATCTCTGAGCCCCAAGCAGAGAGAGGAACCCAGCCATCCACTGTATTTAAATTTGGATGTTATTTAATAAGCATGCTCGCAAACCGCAGACTTTTTAACACCTCGGTGTTTGATATCAGCTATTTTATATATAGGGCAACTCTCAATGAACCCCAAGACGACCGACCTCCTGCTACTCGCATCCATCCCGGACCGGTACTGCACGGAGATCGTCTTCCCACCTGGTGAACAGTCGACCAACACATCGTTTTCCTAAACGCGGCCTCCACTCCAGAACCTCACTGGTCCATCTGCCACTGTTATACTTTTATAAAATGTTATGACGATACAATTTTACATAACCTTTACAAAAATAAAGACAATATTGTTATGAAGAGGGCACAGATGTTTGTTTAGGTTTTGATTTTTTATTCCTGTTGCTTCCTTCCCTCTTTTATGTGAGCAGTTCAAAGCCCGACATGTTACATCTCGAATTCGCAGCGTTCGTTTTAAAATAAAACTTTTGCTGACCCAATTTATCGAAGGTTTAAATTCCCAAACGTTTCCGTGTTGGTGTATGACAGAGAGTCCAAGCGTTTAATTTGCGCCTGTCAGGCATCGTTGAAAAGCTTCCTCGCTAATCTACTCGCAAGTAAACACACAAATTTGTATATATTAGTATAAAATATAGTTTGCTAGTACTAGTATAGTACACTACGTAGACGCTATACTTGGCTGTGTACCTCTACCGCGGTACAGTATTGTATACCAAAAATATACACTAAATATCTCACGATACTGGTCCCATTAGAAAAATGTTTAAGTTTTTTTTATATTTAGGGAGGGCAAACGAGATAATAGTACCCTATGATGACTACCGACGCCCAGAGACATTTGGATTTTTTTTCCATGGAAAAGCATTGCATCCCCCTCCCATCTAATGAGCCACCGGCTACTAACATACCGAATAAAGCGCCTGTGACATTAGCGTAGCCTATCCTTTTATGTCATGTGAGCGAGAAGTTCTTTACGTTCATGCCGGTCACTAACTGACTACAACGAATGTTACAAGGCTGAACAATTTGTTTCTTTTATGAACACACTAATCTCATTTGGAAAAATATTTCCGTTCTATAAAGAAAATCACATTGTTCAACCATTTGATAAATTGTAGATTATAGTATTATGGTACAGAAGCGAAGTACACACGAGTATATGATATCTTCAAAGGTACGCTTTTACATATAAGATGTGTCAATAGAACGATAAGGAGTGTCAGTGCGAAAGACATAACAAATCTGAACTAGCTTAGTGAATGCTTCTGGCTCGGACAGGATAAGCCTGCTAACTACTAGAGATAATGAACACGTCTTTCGTTGCCTTAAATACTATTGTAGCTACCAACTGTAACTATTCAATATTTTCCCCAGTTATAACATAACATAATTTATTTACAAGAAACAAGATACACGATTTCATACTGAATTGACGTTCTAAGACATCCGTGATTGTACATAAACATATTCTTTTGCAAAGTCAACCTTACGCGTGTAATTTCAAATTGTTTTACAAAGCAGATTCTATTTGAAAGAAATGTACAATTTAGGCATATTTTGTTTTCATTTCATTTTCACTACATGCGTGAATTTAATGTGTTGTGGTTACGGTTGGTTCTGAGACACTGGCTGGATATCTTAGTTTCTTTAGTTATTGTATAAACTTGAAGGAACACTGACGTTTTCAATGACAAGATAGGAAAATCCAAATGAAATCGACAATGTGTTAACAACAAGCCGATCCGGGAGGGACACGAGTGACGGAAGATCAATCTCCTGGGTATTTATTGATATGCTTATGACGAGTTAAAAAACAAATAAATATTCCGAAGTATCTACTCGTTTTATTGGTATAAAAAAACTTACGTTGTTCCATAAGGTGATATTTACAATTATATTTATATTCTAAACCGGCTTTTGCTTGACTTTGTCCATATGAACTATAATAGGAAGAAGTAGTGCATGCTACATACGAGGAGGAGAGAGAGAGAGATGCTGCACAGGAGGAGGTAGTGCCATACATAGTGCATGCCACTACTTCCTCCTATGCAGCGGAATTGGTCCGGCTACCTCTCGCTCACATAATACCGCCGTAAAGTGACATCTTCAGTGTCATGTTTCGTGGGGCTTGTGAGTGGCCGGTGTCCCATTTGGGGGGGGGGGGTAAAGGAGGGCAACGCATCGGAACAGTAACTATGTGTATGTTCATGGGCGTCGGTAGTTGTAAAAAGGCTCCGATTGCTCCTTTGCCCCCCTAATCTACGAAAAGAAATAGTAGCTATCTGTGCAACCCATATTATAGGGTATCATAACTATTTCAGCTAGACTCACTATCTGTCCAACAGTATGGCCTGGGCGTTCTTGTACTGCATCACATGCTCCAAGTGCTGCTCGCCACTGCTCCACTGCTTCTCTAACAACATGATGAAGACTTACTGTGGTGTTGGCTAGCCTCTATAGTGGTGGCCTCATTATTAGACCAGAACCGGACCACTAAACTAAACACTACGTAGTTGCATATCATCATCATCATTATCAGCCCCTATTGGTCTACTGCTGAAAAAGGCCTCTTTCAGTGAACGCCAAGATGTCCGATCTCCTGTTGCTCGAATCCATAACGGACCAGCTACTGCCTGGTGATCGTCTTCCCACCTAGTGAACGATCGCCCATCACACCGTTGTCTTAAATGCGGCCTGCACTCCAGAACCTTTGCGGCCCATGTGACATATGATCTTCTGAGTGTGTGACCAGCCCATTGCCACTTCAGCGCGCTTATTCTTCGCGTGAAGTTAATTCTTCTTTTTTTCGGAGGGACCTACTACTGGTTGGAGGTGCTATTGTTCCCGCCTCTACAATTCATTGGGCTAGCGAAGACTTTTATGTCTTCTGGTTTAAGGAGACAATAGGATGATAGGCACCCCTATTAAGGCCCCCCAGTAATTTCTGTACTGAAAGGGGGAGACGGCCTCCCTCCCCACGCTAGTGGGACAGCGTGAGTACGATGGCTTTTGTGATGCAGTGTCGTGGTTAAGGATAATTGAAATCGCTTATTGTTTGGCTTGTCGCAGAACGCCGGCTTCACGATTTGTGCTCGAAAAAAAAAACAACTTAAGCCATGGTCAAGAGCTAATTTATTATTAGAGCTATCTAAGAATCGCACTTGTATTTATTTTAAGATAATCTAAGCTCTCTACTTACGGAAAAGAACCCAGGTTCATATTTGTAAGCGGTGTGTGAGTTTATCATTCTGTCAGTCCGACTACCGTTTCGACCACTAACGCACCATCCACCCGACTCAGGTGGGCCCGAAGGGTGTGTTGGGCTCAGGTCGTGAAGAGATAGCTACTATCAACTAAAAACGGATATCCGTTAGCTGGGCCTAGTGGCACTTTACTGCGTGTGCGTGTCTTGGTTTTTGTGTTATTTTCGGCGGACTTAGTTACTGCTATCGCGATGGTGTTGTTGGCGTCGTGTATTACGTGTTTCGGCCTACAGTAACGGGGGTCGGTTATTAACGTCGGTTCGTATTCCGACGCTTTAACGACTAATTTGTTTTTGTGATTTAGGGCACGATCAAAGAATTTTTGAGGCTGCTCTTTGAAGTGACCTTTAATCAAGGTCAGATGAAAGTCACAACTTAGATCGATGTTCATCATGTACCGGGAACATCCAGTAGCCATGCGTGAGAATCTACTTTACATTTTCTGCAAACTTTCAATTTTGGACGGGGGATATGCTGCATTGCAATACGAAATGAGCTTTTGTCTATGCGCCATTATGCTTTTTTGTGTATGACATGATGGAGTTTAAAACGGATATTTAGTGCCTGTTTAGAACGTTATCTTTGTAATTCTAAAAACTCATCGACCTATCGTGAGTGACGCCCACATATTTTACCGCCTCTACTCTAGGTATCTCGCTACCATAGAGCAGGATGAATGGCAGGTTTGATCGTCTATGCGGGGGGGGGGGGAGAGAGGTTGGGAGGAGAGTATGAACTTACCCTTTTTCGCATTGACATCAATTCTCCATTTTAGGAAGAATTCGCTGGGTTCGGTGACGGCCTTTTGGAGTAGTTTGGCTCCGTAGTTGGGGAGGTACCTGATGTACAACGCGGTATCATCCGCGAATATCGCCAGGTGGACACTGGGGTGTCGCGGTATGTCGCTTGTGTACAGATTGAGGAGGGTGGGAAAGAGAACCAATCCTTGAGGAACACCGGCTCTGAGGAGACGAGTAGAGGACAGGATGCCCTCTGCTCTGTGGCGGAATTGCGTGCTTGCTAGGTAACTGCTACTGAATAGTACCAGTCTGGCGGTCAGTCCTACTTGGTATAGATTGAAGATGATGCCTTAATGCCAAATCATGTAAAACACTGATATCGAATACTTTAGTTCTCTGACTTATGACTTCGTTACGAATTATATTGGACAAGGAAATACCCAATATTGTACGTTCAATAGCCCGCTGAGCTATAGCAAACTTACGGACCAGTCCTAATTTAAGAGACCATGTTTCGCCTTTGTAGGTCTTCACGGGAGAAACGCATTGGTTAAGACTTTTCTCTTGAAGCTCTGCGGTGTATATATAAATTTAATTACTTTAGTTAAATCTATATACAAATTTAATTCTTGCTGGTGGGATGAAATTATTTATCGCAGTCTTCCTTCAATTCTTGGTCCCAAGTTGTTAAGCAAAATATAATATTTCAATCAGTGCCATAAAGCTAAACATACAACTTTCGTTTAGTATAAATCAGCTCGGTTCAATCAGGCAAATACTTAAACATCTATGGATTTTGTGTAGAATAATTCTATGTGTTGTTAAAACGTTTTTTTTTTTAAATTTTATTTTCAGTAATATATCTACAATATTTAATGTACATATTCCTTTTGTATAATGTGTAATCTTACTTCTCTAAACGCGTAGAATATTAATAGAGATTGTGTAATGGCCTGTCAATGTTAAAGCTTTTAATAAATATGTAGGATGTACCTTCGATGAAGTTGTAACAGAACGAGAATTCGGCAGCTAGCCGCAGCAGGTTGGTGCCGCTGCTAACATCTATCACGGTCGTGCTCCAGTGACATACGGCGGTTAGAACGTGAACATTAAGCAGAGCGAGGTTATACATTTGAACATGACACTGTTTCACTCGTCAAACAGATTAATGCCAGTCTATCGAAAGTATTTTAGATCTGTTAAATAAGGTCCAAAGGAATCTGTGTTGATATCCTCTAAGTCCGTTGTTGTGCGATAACATTAGAGAATGAGCAATGAATTCGCAGACATTTCTATTATATACCGGCGACATGAAGCAGCGAAAACATTTTTTTATTGCATAGGAAACAGTTGGACTACGTAGGCAATGTCATAACATCAGAGTCATCAGAGATACATGTCGTAACACCAGAGGTCTCGCAGAACGTTAAGGGAAATCACACCATTATTTAACCTAACTCTGATTCTCTTATCTTATAAATATTTAAAATATATAGAATTTGCTACATGCGACGTAATAATCTTTCTTAGTATAATGGTATGTGTATTATTGTTTACAACTGAGTATCTTGTTAATGGTTTCTCTATTCTGAACAATATTTATATAAATCTTTAAATAAGTATATAAATCTACGAAGGCTCTATACTTGTATTCCACTATAATCGGAGCGCTTACGATATTTACTAATGCTTTTGCCGGACTGTAGTTTCAAATAAACAGAATGTAAGGGAACATTTTACTGCTACACAATTCTAGTCGCGTTCCTTTGTTTTAACAAGGTTTGGACCACAGCTCATTATCACTGCTGATTTTCCTGGGTAGGAGTTTCTATTTAATTTTTACTTATCCCATAAACAAATTGTAAGTATGAAACTAGCAAATTTTGTAAAATGTCTTTTGCGTTCCAAGAAGCTTACTTTATCGCTGTACGCAATGTTCTCCATATACTCTTTAAATATATGAAAATTTTGTATTATAAATATTCAGAATCTATCGTTACGCTTAAGTTGCACATTGCATAAACACGAGGTTAGCTCTGTTCCGATACTTTGTAATGCCTGGTGTTATGAACGTAGCAGGTAAGTCATACTGTTTACAATCATATTTTGACTTGTTTATGCCACCAGAATATATACACAATTATGTAGGTAATGCCATGCTACGTTGCAGCCGAATTGGTCCGAAATCGGCTGGCACGACAGGTTGACACTAGGGGTAGGGGTAGTTGGTTTACTGGTTGCCCATTGGAAGGGAAGAGTGCAAGAAAGATTATCCGTCTTCGTAATGAATGTGCTAATATGTTGTTGGTTTATTGGAAGGCATAGGCGTCAATCAGTCACCAAAAGATTTTATAAATGTAGTTACTTTTAATTTATTCTAGTCCGGTGAACTGATCTGGCAAATACAATAGCACTGCCAAGCGTTGTAGATCCCTCCGCAAAGAAATACAAAAATAACATTTGATATTAAAATGTGCAAAAGACCGAATAGATATTTTATATTTTCTTAGCATGGATCTTAACATAACATTTGTTTATCTAAAGGAACATACATCATATTTTATTTACTTCCGTAGCATTGTGTCTTACGTCATACTGTTACGGTGAAAACGCCACTGACACAACTATTATTCTCATGCTGTAGAAGTGAGCTATTCGTGCCTTTTATAAGCTAGTTCCTAATACATCATTTAGAGATAAATTTCAGAAAACCGTAATTCTGGCAGTTTACTCTCAATACATTTTAGATAATGTCCTGTATGTGCGTGGGAATATAAAAGATAAAAAAATTATATTAATGATAGAAATACTAGGAATAGACACAAACTAGTTGTACTAGTTCATATAAATAACACATCTAAACGAACAAAAATAAACTCAGTACTTAAATAATTCTTTCGGGGGCAATGTATACGCTTCAATATGATCTCAGAATGGGTCCAAAAACTTTCAATTAATAAATAAAAAAATATATTTTAATACGTTTATTGTGATAAAGGATATGATAATGTTATAGAGTTTATGACCATACCGTGGGAAAAGGAGGAGAGTTTAGCGACGGCGAGAGACGCTGTGTAACCTTAACAGGTTGTTACGAGGCACAGGTGGTAACTGCGTGTAGGTATTGCAAAGCGACACAAATTATACAACTTTGTAGCACTCTTTCAAAATATAGCTCAAACTCTACATCATTTACTTGTAGTACTCAAATTGGGTGTAATATTCGATCACAACACATATAATCAGATATTACGATATAGTTCAATGGGATATATTAAAATATGTCGCAATATATTATAGTAGAATTCCATGAGTTGCAAATATTTGACAAGACAATACATATGTATTGTGTATACACACGGATGTAATATTTAAAGTGATAAAATTGATATGTAAATATACAATATTCCCGATTTCACACTGACATGTCATTCAAAATCCTCCAGGATTATACATAGACAAATGAGTTGCAGATATAAGGATAAAAGTTTACCATTAGAACAAAATATGGAATAGGCTTGTTATAACATTTTCTTTAACACTGAGTTACTGTTTAAAGTTTTTGATGAGGTATGTTCTTAACATATTATTATAATTAAAGTTTCTCTGAATGTCTGTTTAGGGTTGAATGTGTAGAAAACAATTAAACGATAATAATCGTTATAATCATTTATTCCAAAACTATTCAAAACGATAAATACTATTAAAACAAAACATAAAATGGAATTCTACCAGATTACAAAAATATCATGTAGTACATTGGACACTTCAGTCATCACCGGCGTTGGATATAACACTAGTCAGGAGAGAGGTACGAAGAGTCTGTTCTCTAGCCGACGATCCAAACCATTATATATCTTCACAATTATAAATTAAAATTACATTAATTTAGCCTATTTCTGATATTTCCCCCGACCCGAATAAATTAAAAAGAACATAAAAATAATATGGAGATAGAAGGAAGAAAAATGGTTATCAACCAATACATTTGATAAATCAAGTTATGTACCATTACTATTATATATGCTTTTTTGCCATTTCGTAGGTGCCTAGTCCATTGATTCTTTTGCTATGAAATCGACAAATCTTCGAAGGCGGTTTGAACTGCATAATCAGATTTGTATAATTTCGGAGTGAGAAATTGTCTAAATGCTGAAAAAATGGTAACCTATTGGAAAAAGATCCGGAGAGTATGGTGAGTATCAAAGACATTCCAACCAAGTATGAGATCGTCGATCTGAATAAAGTACGCAAGAATTCTTTAGCCCTCTTACCTTTCTGGCAATTTATAATTTCACGTGGTATCGGATAAAAAGAAAATTTAAAATAATAAAAGTAGGAATGAAATATGCCAGCAAAGGAACTGATAGATATCGAGAGGCACGACCTATAAAACTCGGTAACGGTTCGAAAAGGAAATGAAAAGAAAAGACAGTATTGAAAACTACCGAAGAGAGTGGATTATTTTATGTTTTTAATTTTATTACGGTATTGAGCTCGAATAAGTATGTTACGTAGAGGGGAATCGGTCTCATCCAGCAAACAAAAAAAAAATACAATAATGAAAAAACTAATCCAGTGGGTAATAACAGCGTCATATGTATTATTGGCTAAAATAAAAGAGACGTATGATGAAGTGCTCCTTTATAGTAAATGAGATTTGTTTTTGAGAGAAGAAAAAGTTGAAATTCCAATTGTTCCCAATATTTGTGTTCAGATGTTTTTTGCGAAGCCGAATAATATATCAAAAGAATGGGACATGAAATCAGTTCCTGAGATTAGCACGTTCAAAAGAACTCTTTAGCATTATTGTACAAGTATAGATAATGTTAGCACCCATATCATCACATCCGTATTGTCGTCTATACGAATTGGTTAATCTATGGAAACCAATGGAATCTGAACAAGCGCTCAACAAAAATCTATCAATAACCTTTAGTTGCGTACAAAGAAAATGGATTCGATATTTAAAATGAACAGTTTATCGACGTTTAGTATAGTTGTGGCGACATTTTATCTCCTTCCTAACTTCGAAACGTTCGGAATCCCAACTTTGGCTTTATAAAACAAAAAGAGCTTGGCGGATATAAAACAAAAAGAGAGGAAATTGAAGATTTCGCCGCGGAATATAGCCCCTAAAGAAATTAAAAACGGAATATGTATTGTGGAATTCTCGGCTCTTAAAAATACGATCGCGCCTCCCACCTGTCTGCATTACGTAATACTATTACTGAGTGTAGTGTCGAAATTTAAAATACGGCAAAGGGCCATCCTGATTGACACATGGATAGTTCCGTACTCACTGTCCTCCCTCCCTTACAAAAGTCATAACTTGTAACAACATTAAATAACAATTTTTGTAATAATTGGTTTTCAATACGAGTACAGCCTGGTGTCTGACAAACGGATAGTGATTACTAAATAACAGGCTACCGTTTTTACACAATGGGTACGGAACCTTAAAAATGTTGGCTGTAATATTCTGTTTACAGTGTATTTACTCTCGTCATATGACAAATGTAAGCGCGGAACACGCGGCTACATCACGGGAAGGATAAATGGACTTCTGATTTAATGCATTTTTGTAATTGCATTTGCAAGTTAAACCACAATTTAAAAATTCCTTTATAGTTTTAGCTGCTGGAGTACCAAATAGATATGGTTAAATCGGGGATATTTCAATTTTAAATCACGCGAGCTTAGAGCTCGAGAATGAATGTGATTTTTTTTTTATGAATTCCTTTTAGCGGACCGTAGGTGCATCAATATTTGCAAATACATAATCTTTTAAACAAATTTTATATTCAATACTTTCGACTATATCTTACCACAATGTTGAACAGAGTTGAAATGGAGTTTGTCGTCCCACGTGAACGCAGGTTGACGCATATACGTGATATTTCCAAACACGGAGTAGCTATACATAATCAAAAGGTAGCGCCAGCAACACGGTATTGCTGCCGAACTGATCCGAAATTCCGTTCCCTTGTCCCCCAAATAGTGGTCTTCTTATTAAGCTGCACTTACGAATAACTTTTAGAAACGAAATCGTATTGATTTCGTAAACTGATTTATTACTTGGATCACTATTAACCTTACAAACAACACGCAATAGTAATTAGGTCGAAAAGTAGAAAAAAAAATCCACTTTTTCGAAATACTTTAGCGCAGCACGTATGAACACGTCACTTTAACAAGAGCCTGACCACAACAACCACAAGTAACAATCGTATCATACTTTAACATCGTTTCGGAATAATGCGGGTGTTGCCGGTAGAGGTGTCCGCTGTGCGGTTAGCCCATACGTGTCTCCCTCACGGCTTTCAAAGCTGTACGGGAGACTATTTTTGTTTTGTTTTGGCAGGGAAAATGCTTTATGCACCATCCATCCGGCCCTGAGTGAGTCGGAAGGGTGCGTTGGAATGCTAATGACTAAAAACCTCCGCGAGTTACTGCGGCCGGCCATGGTGAAGTGTCTTGTATCTACCAGACTGTATCTACAGCTGTGTAGCAGTACAACCAGTATTAATGTTATGACCACGATGTGTTCTGATACGTCATGGATGTCGATTTAAGAACCTACTCATTTTAGTCAGGTAATTAAAAATAAATCTTGATAAAAATAATTAATTCATAGTGAACTAAATTTTAAAATACAATTAGGAAGTTGATGTTTTGAGGTTGTCTCCTTACTCAATTATTTTCTGGACGCGGTGAGCTCCTAACGAGCCAAGTTCTTATTCCTTTATCGCTCCACAATATCGCGTCCCCTCTCCCCTATTTATGAGACACTTCTTAAATAATGTGTTTCGATTTCGGTGTAACAGATCGTCATAATGAGAAAACTTTGAAAGACCTTGCGATATTGAGCAATAATGCCAACACTCTACAAATTGCTGACAGTGAAACAATCAATTCCAAAGCTTTTTGCAGACCATACGCAACTTTTTGGTGACGACTTGCTTTTCGACACTTTTTTCTTTTCAAATCTTGCAAAATGGATTATCATTGATTGTTTTTGGCTGTTCTTTTTATGTTCCAAAATTTGCTAGGTTTCCTTCTATGCGGAATTTTAGATCATTTTACATTCTCTTATCGAGTTAAGGCTGTGTCTATTTTGCCTCTCCTGTTGTCACTATTATGTACATGAAGTAGATAATAGTGACAACAACAGGGGAAAGTTAGACACAGTATGTAAACAAGTGAAGAATAAAATGTAATGGATAGTGAAAAATAGTGGCATCGTTCAATGAAAGCAGTTCCAAAAGGCGAGGCTAGTATGTAGCTTTGCATGGTGACTCTCTTTGTGAATAACCATACTTATACTAACTAACAAAGAAACTTCAAGTATAAATGTCGTTACTACAATGTCTTACAAAATACGTTTCGTAATTTGTAAAAAAATTCACGACAAAAACCGGTGTTTATGGAAGTCACATACATATTTTATAATAATTATTTGTATTTGAAAACTGTGACCCGACTTTCGTATTTAATTTGTTAGTTAAAAAGTTTGTTCCAAATGAGGCTTTCACATAAAATAACTTTAGTATAAATTTTACTGTCTAGTAACTTGGCAAACGTTAATTTACAATTAATACTAAATAATCGAAACTAGTCCTTCAATAGAATCCAAGAAATAAAAACATATAGCCCCTATATTTTTTTTATATCCCGGGGTGTTGAACGGGATTTCACGTGAGTATCTCCGGTCCTATAAGTTGTAGCGTCATGGTACATGGCCTATATCGATGAAAAGACTATTCAACTTACATTTCAGGTCGGTCTTGTGGTGCCTGAGATCAGCTCGTTCTATCGAACAAACCAACAGAGTATTCAGAATTATATTATTAGTATATGTTATTGTGCCTTGTGTTTTTACTAAGCAAGTAAATACTTACCCCTACTAATTTAAGAAATAATAAAATTTCGTTGAACTTACTCAAGTCTTTCTGCATTTTCAAAGTCATGATCATACACCTGTGTGTAAATATTGATTACCTTGTAGATGTCGGGACCAATCGTAACGCTTTTTCTTCAAGTCTGCCTTACACCTTATATCAATTTTACCAAAAATAATTATCAGTTTGCCTGTTTTTTTTAAAAGCACTGGCATTATCATCATCGTCATCATCATTATCCGCCCCAATCTGTCCTCTGCTGGACACAGGAATCTATCAATAAACCATAAACAATAATCAATAAACAATAAATATCAATAAACAATAAAAAATTAACAAAGTTATTTTTTAATTTTATATAAAGTTCAATTATATTCTTCTTTCAAATCGTTTCCTCAATGCGGAGGATTGTGGTTTCCATAATTTCTTTCCTCCCAAAGCTGTCTCCATCGGGGTCACTCCTTCGCTTGGTGGAGAAGAACTTTTGTATTATACAAGTTGACCCGGCAAATTTTGTTTTTCTGGGTTAGGTAAACAAAGTTGTATCACTTGAGTGCATGAAAAATAGATGGTAGCCGATTCTCAGTCTTACTGAATATGCATATAAAAATTTGGTAAAATCGGTAACGCCGTTTCGGAGCAGTAAGGTAACTAACATTGTGACAAGATAATTTTATATACAAGATTATAATGCAAAGGCTCGAAAACATACTGTGCTTTCTCAAAATCAACAGAACTATTTATCATGCTATTTTCACTAATATATAGAACGATTCTTGTGATTTTTAGGCCTGTGTTATTGACGGGCTAAGTCGTGACTTGAATAAATAAATATGAGTAAACGTAAATGTAATCACGGATCTAGGAATCTGACTCTATTATATCTTTAACCGCAGTAAAATATTTCAACAAAAGCGGAATAATAACGCAGTGATAACAAAATTATGCGAAAGTTCCTCATTGTGCCGTTACTTAGTTTATTTTTGATTACTTTCTTTCCATGAAAAATGCGCAAAACTTGTTACAATTTGGCGAAATAAATAAATTAAATACTGTTGACGAAATTATCTTGTCTCCCCAATTCTGCGAGATTATCACACTCCGCGTTAATTAGATTATCTTATTCATACATGAAAATATTTGCTAAGTGATGCTAACACTTATTTAGATCCGCACACCTGGGTTATGCAGATTTGTTTTCATCTCTCGCGTCATTCGTATAATGAGTCATCATATTATATTCTTTTTCACAAATGAACAGATATGATTGCATAATATCCTTAGAATTATTTCATCTGTCGTAGGTGATTGTATTTGCTAATTTTTTTTTTATTTTATTAAAACCATGATGTAACGCATAAGAGCAGTATCAGGGTAGTGTAATGTTGGGAACATATAACTATGTAAGCGAGAGGTATTTCCCCGGTCGATTAGACCCAATTCGCATGCAATGCAGCACTGTAACCTCTTTTAATATTATGGCATTAGTTCATTCAATAGCCTACTTGTTATGTGTGCATAGCTGACACTTCAAACATTGTGGTCCATCCATATCGTCTACCTCATTACAACGGTTCCGTTATACTGCAGACAGGTTAATATAAATTTAGTCGACTGTAATTAATAAATTTTCTACTTGTTCCATTACACTTGTGTAAACGTACATAGCTCACAAGTGAAGTCATATCAATAATAATCTAAATGAAACTTTAAAATATTCATCATCATCAGCTACTATTGGTTCACTGCTGGACATAGACCTATTTCAATGAACGCCAAGATGGCCGATATCCTGCTACTTGTACCAGCTACTGAACGTAGATCGTTTTCCCACCTAATGAACGGTCGACCAACACTTCCTTTTCCTAAACGAGGGCTCCTCCCCAGAACCTTAGTGGTCCATCTGCCATCTGATCTTCTGATTCTGATTCGTAAGTGAGTCTATAATTCTTTGGAGTGTTGAACGGGAGATGCAGCAATACGTTTGCAAAGTAATTATTGGAAATGTCTATGGGCGTGGGTAGACCCCAAAAATCTGCTTGTGTGTAAAGGTTTACTATAATGTTATGTTCTGTTTATGGTGTTCTACGAATATTTCAACAGCAGAACAAAAGTTAGATCTAGATAATTAATTACAATTCATTTTACTATTATTGACCATCTCTGCATCATAACGATAACGTTCTTTGGCTCATTCCGCAGAAGAGAAAGCTGATCTCCTGGGCTCTCTATTTGCGTCCAACTCTAGTTTGGATGACAGTGGAACTCCACCGCCTAATATCCAGCGGTGTGAACACTCTATGCCGGATGTTGAGTTTCGGCAGAGCTATGTGCAAAACGCTACTCCTTGGACATTCACAAGTCGAGTGGGCTCGATGGTATCGCGCCAATTGTGCTGGGGATATGTGCTTTGGAGTGGACACCGGTGCTGACACGTCTCTTCCAATACTCCTACTCTGTAGGCGTCGTCCCAAGCTCTTGGAAGACGGCTTTGGTGCTCCCGATCTCGGATCCATCGAACTACCGACCTATTGCGATAAAACCCTTTATTCACCAAAATTATGGAATCCATAAATAACTGCCAGCTCCTGCGTTATTTAGAGAAACACCAAATAATTAGCAACCGACAATACGGTTTCCGTCAGGGACACTCGGCTGGTGACCTATTGACCTACTTAACGCACCGGTGGGCGGAGACAGCTGATACCAAGGGGCCGTTAGCATTAGCCGTTAGTAAGTAGTAAGCATTGGCCGTTAGTCTGGATACAGCGAAGGCTTTTGATCAGGTCTGACATATAGCACACCTTTTGAAGCTTCCATCTTTCGGACTGCCTTGGAAACTACACGACTTGGTCACTAGTTTTTTGACGGATCGCAGCATCAAGGTCGATGTGGGCGGTGCATGCTATTACCTCAAATCTGTCAGTGTTGGTGTTACATAAGGGTGTGTTCAGTCTCCCACGCTGTTGCTTCAGCACTTCAATGACATACTACAAACCAGCGGCGTTCATTGTCATGCAGATGACAGTACTGGTGTTGCACTACTCACTGGCCGCACCAATATTTCCCGGGAAAACGTCACCAAGTATCGGAATCAAATTGTATCTGAAGTCGAGTCTTTATTGACGAAAGTCTCGGAATGGGGCCATCAAAAATTAGTCCAATTTACCTCCGAAAAGGCCCCACTAATGGCCTCAGCTAGTATCGGGACTCTTGGAGTGGACATATCGAGCAACGTTAAATTCCGCAGTCATTTGGAGGCGAAGGCTAAATTAGCCTCCAAGAAGCTGGGTGTGCTCAGTAGGGCGAAGCTGTACTTCACGCCACATTATCGGCTGCAATTATCGGATTAATATGTACCAGGAGCGGAATTCCACTCTCGGAACTCACGGTGGAATCACACACAGACATGTTTGTCTGTGTGTGATTTTCTATATAAGTACTGACAATTATTAAAGAGCTAAGATGTTTCTTAGCTCTTCAATAATTTTCAGTAAATTCGCATTGTATATCTCTTTTGTCAACTGAAATTATTTTGGTACATCATACATAATACTGCAAAATAACATAGTACGTAATTATGCGGTATTGAGTGGGTTAATATGAAGTACATTCAATATTCTGCAATGTTATTGTCATTTTGATTTACCTCGCTCTATAACGGTTTCTACTAATGAATGTATAATGACTAATCGCGACTAGTTGTATACTGATAACAACAAACCAAACAAAATGTTCAG
>JAFELO010000650.1:574428-589544 GCA_017140195.1 Eumaeus atala | reverse complement strand
TACTATATTTAATTTACTATGTTTAAAAAGACTTTTAAATACAGTCAACTAAGAAAATTAAAATTAAGATCAACTAATCAAAATAAAAATGTAACTGTTTAAAATACAGCTACAACTTATAAGGCAACTAAAGAACAGAACCAAGCTATGCCAAGTAACATGAAATAATATATAGAACAATAAAATAAAACTGACTAACCATAAACAAGAAGATATTCTTGTTCTTCTGACGTAAGGTCTAATCTTACAAAACAAAAAAAGTAACACTGACAAGTGACAGGATCAGTAATGTTAGAAAAATAAAGACATAAATTTTAAATAAACCTACTTAGTATTTAACTACTATACTGAAGGTATATAAACTCTTCTCGTCAACAGTCGTCTTCTTCTCTTACCGTCAAATTGCTTTAGGGATCTAAAGTATCAAAATTAAATAATGTTTAGAATACCGGCTGGTATTATGCACTTTAATGAGTGGAAATGATTTATTTCTTGTTTATAACTTTAGCCTTTCTGATTCGTATGCCTTTGGAATCTTGAGATGTGGATGTAAATTTTTAAATTGAAATGACACTGTTCAGTTCCGGAATGGAATTGATCATTATGTGGCTTTTATCGGGAAGTATAATGTGAATGTTACCATCAGTAGTCCACCGACATCTCATACCAAAGTGTTTCCTGGCTTTTACGAAGATCTCATGGCGGAGTTTTGTAAGGAACTCTGAGATCGACCTTTCTTCTGAGAACTTCGAGATAAGACCTTTTAGATTGATCTTACTGGATCAAATGAGATTTCTCAATGTTATAGTATTAACACTTACAAGTAGCAGTCTTGGTCCATCTTTCTTTGAGCCAAGACGATGACAAACATCAATACTGCTAGTATTAATGTCGGAAAGCTTTAAGTTATTATTCAAAATAGCACACACCTTCTGTTCCAACATTTCCGGTGAATCTTCTGCCACACTATGAAATAAAAGTAACTTTTGCCTACCATGCATCTCTTGGGTATCCATACCGGTGACAAAAAGCTACAGTTGTTGTTTTAGCAAAGAAAGGGCATCCCATATCATAGACATGAATTATTTAAACTCTGCCTTGAGGTTTACCAATTCTGATGATGCAGATGAAGAAATGTCAATTGCTTGTGACTGTGCCAGTGCTTCGTCAAAATTATTCATCCGAGTTTCGAACAGTTTCACAATGTCCTGCATGTTCTTGTTTAGTTGACTGTGTATGTCCATCTTGTAAATCTTGTGAAAATGCTTGCAAATATAGAGATTCTTTTGTTGCCAGGTGTTCAAGGAACTTTTTAAGTCATTTATGTACTATAGTTTGAAATAAATACTACTTATTTAATTTTATTGCGATAAATAATTGAAGATTACAACAGTTAAACACTTTAATCTTGAACTACCCGCAAAAAAGTACCACTCTTATAAGAAGTATGTCTAAATTGCAGCAGGAGCTGATGATTAACAGTTACGCGGGGCACCTCACCAAGCACCAAGGTTCCGAGGCTCACGCGGTAGTTTTAATGGGTATGTGGCTCCCTTCCTTGCCTAAGTACCACGCACCGCCGCTCCCCAAACCTCTGTGATGTGATGATTAAAAGTAGGTACCAATGCAAAAGACTACCGTACTTTGAATAGAAAATTTGTACTATAAAGCTTTTATGTTTTGTATAATAAATGTGTGTTTTGTGACGAGAATCTTGTCCCCTTTTATCCACTTTATTGTTACACTGTCACACTTAAGAAACCGCGCGTTATCTCTTCGGCTAATATAACGTTGCATATTTACTCTTTCATTTTTGAACACACGAACGAATGAATACTATATAACGTATAGGGTGTAACGTATAGGGGTAACGAATGAATACAAAATAAGGTATATACGTATAGTTATAAGCGAAATCGGAGCCTTTACACGGCTACAGATCCCATGCACATCCGCATAATTACTTACTTACCGATGTACTTACTATGCCGAAGCGTTGCCCTCCTAATGGGCTACCGGCTTCAAAAACATAAAATACAACGTAATAAAAAAGCAGAACAAAAATCATGAAGAATTATATTATCGTCATATTTTATAATTGAGTCTGTATAATTTTAGTAAAAGTTAGCGTCACAGCGGAATTGGGCTGGTACGATCGGGGACGTTCCTCTCGCACTCATGATACTTCCGTATACGTTTGCAGCGTCTTTCGTGCGGTTTGTGGGTAACGGGTGGCCCATTGGATTGGAGAAGGACAAAAAAAAAAAAGGAAGAAAGCAGATTTGCGTAACTATTATGTAGATATTTATGGGCGTTGGTTGTTAGTATTACTGGCGCTCCAACCGCTCCTTTGTCGCCATATAGTATAAAAACATCTATTTTATTAAAGTTGTAAGTTCAGACCAAGAAGTGTATTCTTTAAAGTTTGTATGTTTGCGTGTACATGAAATTTGCATTTTGTATTTGTATGATTTATATTGTGTATGATACAATTACATATATATAATGTAAGACGATTGTATTGTAATTAGATGTATTTTTTTAATCCATTTAATTTATACCTTAATTTTGAAAATGATTAGGAATTCCTGCATAAAACACGTCGTGATATACAAACATATAAATATAAGTCGTCGAATACAAAGAGAATATCTCTCCTCGAGCTTTTATTTGCACTGGAGCGAAAATATTTAATCAGCCGTATGATCTCAGAGTTTCCTTCGATTTTGGGGCATGAATATATAATAATCTCTCGTCAAGCTTATATCCCATACGTAATACGGATAAATTACGTTTGCTAAGACAGGCGAAATATAAAACGAAAACTTAACTCCGGTTTTGGTTTACACTTTTCTATTTTTACACTGTAATTGTAAGATTTTGTTTTATTTACGACAAGTAACCGCCGTAGCATTATTAGTGTGAGGACAGTGCTACGAAAATCGGAAAGTTATTCTCGTAGCACAGCCCTCTATAGCCGATATTGTAGCATGTAGTAGTTGTAGACAAGATCACATCAGGTAGCACTGTAATTTTACTGTTGCACTTTCTATAAATTGGTACCTTTTTCTAACAAAATACCAACACAAAACCTAGCTTTTTGCTCTGCAGATGTTTATAGTCTAGACAGTCACTTAAAAGCTCAGTCGGTTTGTTGTTTGTTTGTTGTCGGCAAGAGATATTAAATTTTTTGTCTATCGCTCACATCATCGCAGTTTCGGCATATAGTAATAATCTTCTCGACACCTTAATCATCTATAGGCTGTACTACTTTACAGTGTTTATTTATTTATTTATCTACATTAGTAGTCATATGAGGTAGCATTATTCAAAATATGGACAACCGCTTAATAGCTATGTAGAGGTGTTTCAGGTTTTCTACATTTTTTTATATGAAGAACGGCAGTATTTTTTATAATAATTTCAATGATTTTTCCATCGAACAAGAACTTCTTTGCATGTGTTGATTCAAAATAGTTTCTTTTATTTACAACTTAACCACTGTGTATATTCTCACATAATATTTCCTCAAACAATTGCCAATGTTATTATTTATTAGCAAATGGCATTTAGAAATATTCCGCATAATGTATATGTTTTTGATCATCGCGTAATGGCTATAAATTATTATTATTATCATACGAGTAGGTCTTTTGGTATATATATTTGAGATATAATAGCTGGGTCAACTAGAGTGAAAGTTGGCATAGAGTCAGAATTGACTTCGTATATTAAAGTGGTCGAAAAATTTGTAGGAATTACAAGAATGAAACCGCAAAACGCGGTTAGTCTTCATTAAATAATGAATTAAATTTTCAAATCTAAAACAGAAATACGACATTAGTTTCTAGTTTCTGTGAAATTATGTCTAAGATTTCGCAATGAATATTGGTTTGCTACACAATATATATTGACGGCAAAATTAAGTTCCGATATTATGTTTACTGTGTGAAGTATTGGTCTATGGGTCGGTGATTCGCCACGATGGACGAGGTTTGGTCGATTGCGGGTTGGGTTAAGGTGGAGTTAGAAGAATTAGGCCTCGTGGATTGTGTAAACGAAGACTTGGGATAAGGTATGCATACCGCAGTAATAGGAAGGATTATATCAATGTTTTTGTTTAGCAGTTCAGGTGTAAAAGAGCGGCTGGCGGGTGACCACGGTGACAATCTGCTATTGTTTTTCCCACTTATCGTACATCAGATATAAACAATCCGTTTGACATATTTGGATGTAAATAAGGAAAATACCCCTTGAGATTAATTATTTTTTGCAGATGTTATTTTAGGCAAGTCAAAAAGGAAAGAAGTTTTGCCATGGTGCATTGCTGCCGATTTATGCCGGTATGACCGGGGAGGTAATATTCGCTCAAATTGCACAGCCGTAAAGTAACATCATAAGATATTGCTGTCGCGTTCCGCGCTTGTGGTGAGTAGCCCGTGGCCCATTGGAAGGGAAAAGGAATGTAGGGTAGCGTGTCGTCGAGCTGATGCACGAAAAAAATGAAAACGCCTTTGGGCGTCGGTAGTTTTCGAAAGTCCCTGATAGCTCGTTTGTGCGGTCCCCCTATTCTATAAGGAGATAGGAGAGTTATATAGTAGATGTTCTTTGTATAATACAGCTAAGAGCGTAGGTAATATGAAAATGGGATGGTACTCTATAATGCATACCTTTAGTAGAAGTAACTAGAATGTATGTGTATGTGTGTGTTCGTGCACACATGACACGTAAACTGGATAAAATCTGACATGGCTTTCAGTGACATATTGAAATTGAAGGTACCGAGGAATGTTTTGGACTAAAATACCTCCAGTTGAGTTTCACTGCAGGACTTCGCGACATAATTTTAAATTAACCTATGCCAGCTTCATTTTTTCCTGCTCACTACTATTTTATGGAATGAGCTACCCCCTTCGGTATTTCAGGACCGACACGACTTATAAATCTTCAAGAAAGGAGCCTAATTATCTCTAAAAGGCAGTTGCTATAACCCCAACAAATTTTAACACGCGAATGAATACTAACTAATCTAAAAAATCATTCTAAAAAATATTTCAACATAATCGTCCACATCTACTTAATAACTGTATGCTAAATGGGAAGAACTGAAACATTAAGTATAGTTGTTTGTACTGGACTTCACAGCTTTTCTCTCTATCTAGAAAAATGTTAGTGTCTATTATCTAGAAAAATGTTTGTATCTAAACTGCAATTACGACTCCTTAATGATCGGACAACACGAGTCAGTTTGGCAGTTACAAAGTTACGTAATTATTTCTGGGCGTATCTCCACATTACAATAGAAGTCGAGAAAAAGTGCTAGACTCCTTATGAAATGTGTCTCACAACTTCCAAGTGCCGCATATTTACGGATGGAAGAATGTTACAAATTATTTAATTGAGGATTTCCTAAAAAAATTGTTACTATTTCATCATCATATTAAACGAAAATATCCAATTCTTATAGAACAAGATGACAAATGAGCATTCTGTGCTATTTAGTAACTGCCGGCTCACATCAACATCCGCGCCGAAAATGATTTTAAAGGTGCGTTGCCCTGCTTTACCGTCGGCGCCAAAAGACCACTGGCTACCCACAAACGATACCACAGTCTATAACATAGACACCACTTTTAAAATAGAATCATGTGCCCGTAAGATTTGTCTACAGTGTAGCAATGACACTAGGTGCCACTTACATTAAGTAGAGTTATCATATTTAACTATATGTTTTCATGAACACTATACTATCTAGTTTCATACGGTTTGTGAGTAGCCTTGGCATATTGGAGGGGAGGCGGAAAGGAGGGCAACGCATCTGTATAAAAATAGCTATGTACAAATGTTTGTATGCGTCGACAGTAGAAGTGAGAAAACTACAGTTGATCGTTTGCCCCTTAAACGATAAAAATCTCTGTCTCTAGCACAAATA
The DNA here is from genome assembly GCA_017140195.1 of Eumaeus atala. Lineage (NCBI taxonomy): Eukaryota > Metazoa > Arthropoda > Insecta > Lepidoptera > Lycaenidae > Eumaeus > Eumaeus atala. Next base: position 583,612 of record JAFELO010000650.1, on the reverse strand, counting down.
TATTTTCAATGTTCGAATTCTCTTGAAAATTAAGAAAATACAGTTTTTATAATTTACAAGCTTGTCTCTAGATGTGCATGAATATGATGTTGTTTTGATCACTTGACTATATAATGAAAGAAATAAAGACGATACTCTGTAATGTAGCAAAGTTCAGAACTTGCTAATTCAAACACATTATTGTGATTCATGGCCTCTTGAATAAGTTGGAATATGCATGAGGTCGTTATCAAGAGTCGTTTTAGAAAAATTAAACATACCAATGTATTTTTTTTAATAATAATAATTTATTTTCACCACAATACATAATTTATACATTAAGGGTAATAATTGATATTAGTAAGTGATGATGGTGATACGTGGTGTACTGGCGCCTAATCTAGGCTTCATGGGCCTTTTTTTTTTTGTTGACGCGAGGTAAAGCATTTACGCGCCCTCACCGGCCCTGGGTGGTGCGTGGGACTCGCGGCACATGATACCCACAAAAACAACCGCGAATGTCATCATTGTCGCCCTTGGTGACCTCACCAACAACGCCCCGGAACATAAATCAACAGGGCACCTCGACGGCTAGTCAGCCCCCTAAGGGACCAAATCCACCTCCACAGGTGGGGTTGCCCAGCACGACAGGACCGACTTTGGGACAGTGCAATGTGGTGAGGTTCCTATCCTCGCCCCTTTACCCGTGCGCAAGAGCGCCACTTCCTGTTGCTCTTAGGTCCTCTCTTCTTATAAGAGGGGCGCCGAGAGCGATTCCTCTTACTGATCTTTAAGCCCCCTTTTCTTACAGGAGGGTTTCAAAGATCCCGCTCAGTTCAGTTGGCTTCGCTTTGGTTCACCCCGGCTACTAAGCCCCACCGCCACGACAAGGCTTGAACGGCGGGGATGCTTTATGGGCCTGTTTTTCAGGTCACCAGGTCATCAATTCTACTCATTTTATTGTTAGTCAATTATTTAATAATTTACTAAAAGTATAATAATTGTCCTATACGTTATTACAATTAAAGTTAGGAAATTGGTACGGTATGGTTGTGTGGCCGCTGATATTCATGACGCGGTGCGTATTTCTTCATCCCACATTGTGACTCCAAGAAACTGGACAAAATGCGACAGGGCCTGCTCAGACGAAGAAGATACAACAGTTCAGGTACTATTGATGTGCTCAGGAGCAGCGCAACGGAACGCAGTGGGCCTCACGTTTGGGAATCTCAAGGCACAACAGTTTCCTAATTTTGGCGGTTCACTTTCCAGCACTTATGGAAGTGCTACAAACAACACACGCTAGCAATTATATATCTTAAGTAACGTCAGGTTTTTTGGACGCATGGCTGCTGGGACAGTAACCTCATACCGGTCACGGTGGCTCGTAAACAGTCACGAAATACTTAGAGCTCGTCAGAAAGCTGTCTCCACCTGATGGAAATCGATGTCATGGTCGACAATGGAGCACGCCTAGTAGATGCTCTTTATTCATGATTTAAATTATACCAAGTTGTAACAATTGGGAAATACAGACGACTTTTAATAATTCCATAGTTTAGCATCACGTTTAATAAGTGTTGACTTGAATCCTTTCGAGCCTACCGTTATACCTTAGAGTCGTATAGAGATATGCTGTGTCACCCTCTACAGAATCACCATCAGTGCAGTAACCCTTACAATAAAAATAGCTCCCAACTAACACAGCCAGACGATTTCTGATCATTGACCATGCCGGTTGCCGTTCCAAATAGCAGTTAGTTACGATTTACAATTATTATTTCTCCGTAGTCTCTTATATACTATAGCGAAGGGATATATCCGCATAATAATTACACTATGTCTAATTATGAACTTCCCACAAGCTAGTTATCGTTGACTATCTTTTTATGCTAATGAGCGAAAAAGAAATTATAATGCGAGTACAACAGTGAAAGTATTCATACTCACAATACATTTATTGCTAATATCACCCGCCGGTTTCACCCACGCAACTCCGTTGCTATCAGTGGTTCACTGATATCAGTTATGGTACTATTAGTTCTCGATAAGTGGACTATTCAACACAAAAATAATTATTCAATTCGGGCCTATAGCTCCCATGATTAGTTCGTTTAAACAAACAAGCAAACTACTGACCTTCGTATTATTAGTAAAGATTGATTTAAATTACCTATTCTTGTAATTATCATTACTATTACTATGATTTAATTGTTACCCGCGTAATAAAATCCAGAGTTGGAGGCCGTCCAATACTGCGCCTTCCAGGGCAGCCACACGAGAACCTTTCTTGACCATAATTACCAACATATTAGTAATGTTATATATAGTTTCATAGAGGGGTAGTGCCTTGCTGCATTTCAGTCGAATTGGGCTGGCGCCACCGGGGAAGTACCTCTCGCACACATGATACCGCCCGAAGTTATGTGGTTGAGCTTCCCTTTGGATGAGATAAAGGACAGAAGGCATCTACATAACAATATGATTATCTATGGCTTGAGGTAGCCACCAAAAGACCTGTTCGTTTGCCCTTCTATATAATAAAACTCAAGTCTAAACGTTGTATTTAAGCTTTCGCATAAAACAAAGACATAGTTCGCAGCGTGTTATCTAATATTATTAAGTCATATTCGATGTGGCTGAGTAGATAGAATAAATCTCTGGGAACTCGCTCAAGTGCATTGAAATTACATTTAAAATGTGCACATGTGCTCTCTTGAGTAAACTACTTATAACAATATTGATAAGTTTATCCGGTTATTAGCAATTATAGTTTTTTTTATCGGAGGGACAATCTCCGTCTCCAATTACCGAGTTCGGTGCTAGGTAGCTAATTACGATCAGTACCAGCCTGTCAGGCAGTCCTAACTGGTATAGTTTGAAGATGAGGCCTTGATGCGAAATCTTGTCAAATGCTTTTGCTACATCAAAGAAAACAGCGCCCGTGCCGCGAGGCCGGCCCTGTCTTTTGAGTCCCGATAGTATGTACTCCGTGAAGCGGTGTACTTGTTGTGGGCAGCTGTGGCTTTCGCGAAATGCTAACTACTCGTTGAGTTGAATAGGTTTTGCTCTCGTATCACGGTTTTTACGCGTACGAGAATTATCCTTTCTTAGATTTTACCTAGCGAGCTTATGGGACTTATGGGACTTATGGGTCGGTAATTAGTTGGCTCCACCCAGGGTTTCCCTGGTCTGTATATGCCGATCACTATGGCTTCCTTCCATATGTCTGCGAAGGTGCATTGCGCCAAAAGGGCGTTAATAAGGCACACAAGGAGGTGTATGATAACGGGAGGCAGATGTTTCAGCGCCTTATTGGTTATAGCATCGGGCCCTCTTTGAGCGAAGGTTCTTTATTAGATCTATCATGATCATGAATATTAGATCTCTCATGATGTGACGGACACAGAAAAAGTATCTTAAGTGTCCATCAGACGCATTATCTCATCATCATCATTCGGTGGCACAGCCAGTCGGGCCGTTACTATACTTTCTACCTCATTTATGAGGGAGGGGTCTGTGGGGAGGGAGCTAGGAGTGCATTGACTCTTTAATATTTTGGCTAGACACTCCGCTTTTTCGTCATTCTCTAGAGCATGTAATCGATTTTCGCGTTTAATTGGTGGCATTTGAGACACCAGTTCGGATTTCATAGCTCTTCTCATTTCAAGGGCCACCTTTATTATAATAAAACATAAATTTATTTGTTTTAATAACATAAATTTAATGTGCTTTAAATATTTCATTCTCCACACGCTGTGTGCGATGCAATAAAGTGCAATCGTCGAGCTTTAGCCTCATTAGGGTAGAACGTGCTGAGAGTTTTTCTAATTTCATCACATTACATCGGAACACTCACGCACGTGCTCAAGTCTCCATTGATCTCATTTACATAAGAAACCAGTTCTTGGCTAAAAGTGTAAATTTTAATTACGTCTAACAAGTTTTGAAAGTAATATAAATTTTATGCTTTTTATATATTTTCATTATTATGTGAATTTCTCTCAATAATATCCGGGTTTCAATTAAAAATGTTTAAAGTAACTATCACTACCATTACTACCACTGGTGCACTACTATCCTCATATTATACCACTCTGCGACCGCTCTTTTTTGTGCAACTCTTCTAATTGTTGAACTATTCGGCACGAAATGGCAATACAACATAATGTGCAACGCAAAGTGTAAGTGTGCAGAAGCACCTCAATTAGTCGACAGAATGCAACGTGGGCATTATCCGACTTCAGTGGTTTGGAGGAGTGTTAGCCATGAAGGAGTGACTGAGCCATACTTTAGTGGAAAAAGTATCAACACATTGGCACAAGTGTATGAAGATACCATTCCTGACAACGTTGTTAAGCCCCTTAATAATACCATGTCCAGGTATGATCCTTCCAGCAAAACTCGGGACCAGATCATAAAGCTCGATCAACTCAAACATATTTGAAGAAAACGCTCCAGGTTGGATTACAGCTGAAGGCTACCCTTCGTCTAGTACCTCTCTTAATCCGCTGGATTATAGTTTATGGTTAGTCTCAGTGAGGCAGCTAAAATAATTCATGCGATTTGCAGTGAAGAATTTCTCCATGTAAAGATTGTATTGATTTGAAGTTTAAAGGACTATATAGGAGTCAATGGAGACGACCACTTTTAATAAGCTTTTAATATTTTTAATTGTTCTATATTTGTGTACTAAACTAACACAATGTAAAAGAAATTAATGCTATTTGTAATTAAAGAATATTTTTTCTTTATTGCAGTATTTATGACAGAAGTAGATATATCTAAAAGCTAATAGTAGGTGTATTGGAATAACATTTAAACAATTGTAGAACTACAAGAATGTAGCATCATGGGACAGACATTATATGGCTTATTCTACGGTCACATATAACGGAACCGTAAGTTACAATAGGTAGGAACGCATAAACTTAAGTTAAGTAACAAATATCGTCTAAAGTTTTAATAAAACTGATCTGAACCAGTGCAAATCATGATCACAAATATATAAGATATAATAAAATTAAAGCACTCAAAATAATTGTTTTATTTTTTACCTCCTGAGAAAGAAATAACTTGACATACTCGTATATATTCGCATATCGTGACTACAGAAATAATGTTATGTCGTGTAAATGCAGCCTTAAGATTTAAAGAGATCATTTGTTCCCGGTCCTTTAAAATTGATGGAGCTAAATGTATGATCAAATTATTTATACCACCTAAATCTATACGATATATGTTTACAAGAAGCACACTACTTTTCAAGAAACCTACATATTAACTTAAAGTGTATGTTATGCATATAATTAAGAAAATAACCAAGTAAAACGCGGCAGAGTCCCAGAACCGAAAAAAGCAATAATTTTGTGTTAATTGTTGAAACTTAGACCATGTTCTTTAATCAATCGATTAATTTTATGTGTCATTAGTTCCAATAAATTAGATAGAGATTTATTACTTTCTTCTAAATTTTGCATTTAAATCAAGTAGTTTACGAAACAAAGTCATCTTTGCTTTGATATAATTATCGGGAAAATGTCTACAATTCCATGTATTTTTTTTTTACTTTTCCCTTATGTAAACTATATTTCCTAATGTGTGTTAAATAATATAAGAATAGAATGAAATCTTCCAGTGCCAGGGTATAAATAATTAATAAATTCCCCACTTACGTTGTTCCATATTTAGTAATGACGTTAATAAAAATAAACCACTTTTGTTTTAAGAATGGCCATGATATAGGAAACCATAAGTGTATAACGATTGCTGTTTTATCGGTTTTGTTGTGAACGATAACATGGATCTTGTGTAGCAGATCAGTCATTACCTAAAATACCCCTGCCTGGTTTACGACACATTAAGACTAACTTTTGTGTATTCATCATAAGCTACTATAAATTTTGCGAAAGTCATATTATACTGTATTACAGATTGGGCTATCGCTATACAGTAACAAAGTGATTGCTGTTATTTTTGCGTTTGGATTGATATTTCAGACGGGAGCATTCCGTCTAGCACATAAGTAGAGCAGAACATCCGTAATGATTACAAATAATGCTGCTAATTACTTGTTTACCCTTAACTAGTACAAAAATAACTTAACTAGTACAAAAATAACTTAACTAGTACAAAAATAACTTAACTAGTACAAAAATAACTTAACTAGTACAAAAACAACTTAACTAGTACAAAAATAACTTAAGTTGAATGAATATAGTATACAGTCACCGTCACAAAACGTATAAAAGATAACATAACATAGATTATAATAATAGCACAGCATAGATTATTTGCCTTGTGAAAACAAGTAAACTCATGTGCGTAAGGTTGATTTTCTAAATATGTTAGCATAGAAGGGCGTTTTGTAATGAAAATTCAGTATGAAAACGTGTACCTTGTATTTTTCATATCAAGAAATAGCAACAATTGATTTGGACAACAAGACGCGTGTACCATATAATTATACGTCGATGTTGACATAAATTAATAAATGAATGAAATCAGCCTTTAGCCCTCCACTTTTGAACATAGACCTCCTTTTTGTTAATAGGCCAATGTTAAAAATGTTAATACGTGCGAAAGTAATGTCGAAATCAAAAATGTTACTCATTTTTGATTTCACAAAAGACACAAACACCATATGTATATACATTTATTTATGTTTGTATAGACATTATTTGTGTATGATTCATTTATGAAAGGAATTAAATGACTAACTAGAACTAAAACTTTGAATATATTTTCATTTTTGTTATATGGAGGAAATTTGCGCGTTGTCTTTTTCAATATAATTTCCCCAATTCTGAGATACCTCGAATGAGTAATTCGAGGTATCTCAGAAGCCACACGTACTGTCAGTATACTTCAGTAGAATGTGAGTGAAACTCCACGGTCCTGTCGATTCCATTTTCCAATGCAGGCATGGCAAAATTCTTATGAGCTCGCCATATTTTAGATGACAAAGTTTCACTTTTATTAATAGCCATATTCCCTGCGAGTCTGTCAATTTTCCGCGCCATTTGCACAGTGGCAAATGGCCTCCCCTACCCATTGCGTCATCGCCTTCTATTGTAATATTTAGAGATCAAACAAATTTACACGCTTCTGTAAAGCCGCATGTCATCATCATCAGCCGGACGACGTGCTCTGCTTGACAGAGGACTCCCCAATAGTGCGCCATAGATACGGACAATAAGCAGGTTGAGTAGTCCGAATTTAACTCCGGAACGGCAACTTGTTCCTCCATAACATTCGATCGAATGTCATTACGATATAAGTATATAAGTCGGGCTATGTGACGTCTCTGTAATATAAAATATTATCCCTTTTAAATGTACTTGTGTGTATAAATGTGTATAAATGTCGAACATTATTAATGTGAGCATGATCAGTTAAAGTGCAGCACAAATTTGAATAAATTGCCCTTCAACTAAGGTATATAATTATTGTACGTAACACGATACATTACTACGATAATTATCGCAAATATACCGCAATGAGTATATTATCATGTTATAAGCCCTAAGGCTGGGTGAGACTTTTTTTTATTTACGCCTTCACTGGTCCTGGATGGGGTCCAGTGGTGTGTGGGGCTCGCGGCACATTATAAAGTGCCGAATACCCACAAAAACCGCCGCGAGTGCCACCAGTGCCGCCTTTGATGAGGTGCCCCGGAACAACAAATCATCAGGGCACCTCGACGGCAAGTCAGTCCCCGAAGAGGGAGGGGTACAAAGAGCGGCATCTCCTCCTGCTCTTTAGTCCCCTCTTCTTATAGGAGGGGTACTTAGAGCCGCCATCTCCTCGGTTCAATTGGCTTCGCCCAAGGTGTCTCGGATAACCCCAGACTACTGAGCCCCACCGCCACGACAAGACTTGAACCGCTTAACATATGGATATTTAGTTTCTATAATAATATAATAGTTTAGGGACTTATCACACCATGTTAGCCCAGCCCTGTGCTAAGTATCGCAAGGGCTAATTGTGTTATAGTCAGTAGACAACGGAAATATATTTCACATTACTATATATTTCTTTTTATCCAGGACCTTGGTAGGTTTCAAATCTGCGGCCTCTGGCGTAACACGTGGATTAACCGCCACGTAACGAACTGCGCAAGCCGGTCGTCAATCTATGACGAGCTATAAAGCGATAAATTACGTTTCCTGGTAGGAGTCGTGTCAATGACCGTATATCAGATTTTTTAAAACTCACTATTGTACCTCACATACACGTTAAGTAATAGTAATTCTTAATAAAAACAAACCTACCTGAGGGCCTCTAACCGTTTGCATGTATCCAAGTAGTCGGCTATTTGGCTGGGATCATTGTCTGGAGAGGCCAATACATTTTCATTACATCTAATTGCTTAGTATTCATAGATTTCCGTTAGCTTCAACTCCTCATTTACTATTTGCGGTTCGCAAAAGCATTCGAATGCTTAAATCGAATCGATATATATCTATATATATATATATATATATATATATATATATAGTTATTATTAAATCTCGATCAAGGCTTTTGTTGATTTTTATCGAGAAACCAAACCCTGCCCGTCAGAAAGTCAGTCAGAAGAAGCCAACAATATCGTGCATGCATTTAGACTTCGAGGACTTAGTCGAAAACTATGAAGAAGATTAGTGTTAAAGATAGTTACGCAATAGTTCAGTAATTTTTGCTATATACCTGGCGCTTATGTTTGGTGTACAATACAGTACAAAAGTCCATAATTACTCAGGTTAGTAGAAATACCTTACACGTCAAACGCTACTATAAAATATATTTATTATATTTTATATAGATATGCATAACACGATATAAATAATGTATTTTTTCGTTTTTTTCGAAAGGACCAACTACTGATTGTTTACGCTATTGCACTCGCCCCTACAGTTCATCGGACTAGCGACGATTTTTATGTTTACGAGACGATAGGGGGACAGACCCCCTTTTTCCCTCATATGGGAAGAGATGTAACGGGTTGTTTGTAAGCGCACCCTAAAGTGATTATCTTGGGACCGAAAAGAATAGGGACCCCCTCACCACGATAGTGAGATAGCGCGCGCATGGTCCGGCTTATGAATAAGGATAATCGAGCTCGGTTATTGTTTGGCTTCTTCTGACTGAAATTCTGACGAGCAGGGTTTGGTTTCTCGATAAAAATCAACAAAAGCCTTGATCGAGATTTAATAATAACTAT
>JAFELO010000650.1:541431-574087 GCA_017140195.1 Eumaeus atala | reverse complement strand
TAAGGCCTGCTGGCCTCTTGTAAAAACTATGAAAACCGAACCGGTGGAACGAATGCCACCACTTCTCTCTCACCAACTGTGAAAATCTTTACCCGAAATCCTGGATAACATAAAAGCTGATTGCTTAGCAGACGCGCTTGGGAGTCAAAGCACTCCCAGAGCTTACTCCTCACAGACCCAGACTCCCACAGAAGAAAAAAAGAACCTAGTATTCCCCCCTAATATTCCTAAAGAAGAAGGGCCCCCGGGCCCGACGAAATAAAACAAAAATAAAGGCGCTGAGAAAACTGCCTCCCGTTATTATACACCTCCTCGTGTGCATTTCAACGCCCTGCAGACGCACCACACGTTTCCCAGGCATGTGGAAGGAGGCCATGCTGAACAATATACACAAAACTGTGTGGACAAGCTACAGGCCCATGAGCCCCATAAGCTCGCTAGATAAAATATATGTAAGGATAAATCTTGCACGCCTAAAAACCGTAAACCGTAATACGACAGGAAATCCTATTCTTATACAAGCAGTTGGCGTTTTGAGACAGCCACAGTTACCCACAGCAAGAACACCGCCTCAAGGAGTACGTAATCCCGGAACTCAGAAAAAGACGGCCACGCGGCACGTGCGCTTTCTTTTCCGGTGTAGCAAAGGCGATTGAGAGTTAGGAGTGCGCAGAGACCTAAGATTTAGTGCGCTAAATCTTAGCTTTCTGCACACCTCTTACTTATAATCTTTAAATGTACCAAATTTAAAATTCTATTATATTAGTATTCTGTAAAATTAATTACTTTGTATAAGATCCGTGCTAAGCTGTGGCGGACTGCTAGTGTATTAATATAGATTGTTATAATGTTGCTTTCTCTTCAATGAATAATGATAATTACAAAATAATTATAACAATAATAAAAATAGTGAGCATGAATGTAAATGTTTACAAATTAATCTATTATTCATTGAAGTAGAGAAAATTTGAATGTAACAAAATTGACGAGCAGCCAAAATGTTTTGCAAAGATCGCGTAATTGCCGTATAAATAGATCTAAATTATAAATACAAGAATATTAATTCGTAATTCAAATTAAATTTGTCATGGAACGGCAAACTACATGATGCCGTACAATTATGGACTTTCCACAGAATTTACAATTGCCAACCGCTATATATTATATCATAGAATTAATAAACATTTTTATTTTTATATTCATTATTTATTCTTTTAATTAATGAAAACTAATGATATATTTATCAAACTTACAGTCTCAGTAATTTATACTCCTATTATATATAATATATCGCCGACTTTTTACATACATTTATATTTAAAAAACATCTGAATATTTCCCGATCGTCCCCTTAAGAGCTCGTTCAGTCGTAGCGCGAGTGCACTCATATAGTATAGTTGTTTTATATATCTAATGGTTATATTTTTTATATTGTTACTTAAATCAGTGAAGATTTTTACAAAGCAATTTCAATTTTGAGTAGATGTTTGCACCGAAACTCTAAAAAGTGTAAGAAACGCAACAAAATATTTATCTGCCTAAAATCAAGACAAAACCTGTCATCTTAGTCTCTAGAATCTGTTTCTGGTACATTTGTAATTAATTATCTGCGGGCTAAGACTGAGAATGTTGAGCTCTAAGGGACTGGGCGGAGCCGCCACTGACCGCAAGTCCGATAAGGTCGCAAGGTTTAGCAAGATGTTACTTGTGACCGACACACAGTTAATCTCAGCGATCTTCCTCAGGTGTCCTTTTGACTTACATTATACTTAGTATCATACTTTATTTCGATGCAGTGTTGAGTGCATCGAAATAAAGTACTTTTTTAATTACTACTCTATACTGATAGATGTAAGTGTCAGGCTAGTCAGGCGACAGTCTTGGTGAGATTGTGATCGATAGGAGGATGCACCCCGATAATTTTTTGAGATTAGCTAAGAGTACCATTATTACCATTCTCGAGGGGACCGCTCCCCCTCGGCAGCTAAAGTTGGACATGCATTATCGTGGGGGTTATGCTTATCGCGTTTGGTGCAACTTGTAAGAGTCATCCTAGAATATAAAGATAAATTGTATCTGTTATAATAGACCGAAATTATATTGGATGGGTCGTGAACTAGTCACATATTGGGCACTTGGTCCGAAAATGCTCTATACGATTTTTTATGGTGTACTGAAATAATGCCACTGCATGCTGCCGCTTTCGCTAAGAAACTTAATGGAACAAGTGACTGATATTTTTTAGCGATAACACGCAGCGACAACTCGGACATGGGACGTGAAGTTTCATAACGACATCGATATCATTGTAGGAAGTGGTAGTGCCATGCTGCATAGGAGGAGGAATTACCATGCATGGCGCATGATACTACACCCTCCTATGCAACGGAATTGGGCCGGCACGATCGGGAAGGTACCTCTCGCTCATATAATACCTCCGTGAAGTGTCACACACACGCACACACACACTCACACACACACACACACACACACACACACACACACACACACACACACACACACACACACACACACACACACACACACACACACACACACACACACACACACATCTATATATATACATACATACAAATACTAAATACTGATGGTGATGTAAGGTAGGAAGGTAGAGGCCGGGGTTCTTTATAGCGGGACAGACAGTCACCATCCCCCAAGGAGTCATCGGCTCAAACTATAAACCCCATGAAATGTGACACCGAAGATGTCGCCGAATATTACGACGGCATCATTTGAAAGAGAGTGGAAGTCTCATCTTCAGTTTCTTACGCGCTGTTGTCGGAGGCTTCCTTCGTCCGTAATTCATAAAGAGTATTCGTATATCCGCACGGTTAATGGGTGTGCCCTTGACCTCAACCCCTCCTTGGCCATCGACTCATCGAAACGCGACAATATAAACGTCACTTAGGCGGTATTATGCAAAGACGTGCCAGCCTAATTCGGCCGCAATGCAGCAATGACAGCACCTTGTGTAATCTTACAATTGGGTTGGCGTGACCATAACCTAATTTTATTACACTTTTTGCCTAAAAGTTCAGAAGTGATATTGGTTATATTTCGAGCGCTTTACCTGAAGTCAGTAGTGGTAGATGCATTATAAGATAAATCTTATTCCTGTTCACTTTCTACTCATCTGTAAACCAAGGTCCCTCAAAGCTGTATGTCTGTGTATGATAGATTTTATTGAAATCAACTAAACGAATTTTAGTGCAGTTTCCAGCCATGCAGAGCGATTACTGACTAAGGAAAGAGTGTAAAATTTGGCGAGGCGGATTGCTTTTTTACCAGCATTTTCCCCTCTTCGATTTCGACTTCCGACTCCATGTGGTCCCAGATTCGATTCGACACCATTTCGCACTCTCACTTTGGCATTAAAGTCCCCCATAACAACATCAAATTGGGCCTTACTGGTGTTATGTAAGGCCCTTGAGACATCCTCATAAGAGGATGTCGTAATCTGAATGTGTGGTTGGTGCGTATAGTTGTAATACCTTGAGGCTGTACATCTTAGTGAGTTTAAGTGCGAGATACGTCACCCTACTTAACAAACTAGAGATTTCGACGTAGTTGCCTACAAGGGACTTATTCACGAGGAATCCCACTCTGTATTGTGATGGAGTGTCGCCTTCCCTGTAGTGGAATAGGTGACACCATGGCAAATTTATGGTATTTCCACCTTGTCTTCGGACTTTACATAACCCAAGAACGTGAAATCGATTTTTTCCCAGTTCCACCTCCAGCTCAACTAAGTGGTTATTCAGTCGAAGCGTCCATCCATTATGAGTAACCAGGTTACATCGGTGGTAGCGATCCGTAGGCTTCTTCTTAGCAAACCTCGTTTCACCGTTACCGTGGCCGCTACCATGGCCCTGGACTAGTGGAACTACCGGGAACTAGGGACCAAGTTCTGCTATTGTCGCCTATTGAAGATAAGTGCTCGTAATTGCCACGCTAAGCAAACGGATTGGCAATCGCAGATTAGGTTTCGGACGACACCACTGTGGCTTGTCGCTGATCCAACTGATGGTACCGCCATTAGTCGGCGTGACCGCTGTATTGTTCTCCCATCTACTTCACAGTCACTATGAAGCAGACGGGACACCAAACAACCAGGTCGCTGAAGCTTCTTAGATCCTAAGAGACTATTGCATTTTGACGACTTTTACGTCACTCTGGGCTTGGATTCATGGTGGGGGCATTCTCAGGTCATCTCCTCACAGCTTATCACGCGTGTCTAGGTACCCATATAAATACTAAATTTATTTTATTTTTAGTATTTGTTATTATAGCGACAACACAAATACATCATCTTTGAAAATTTCAAGTGTGTAGCTATCATGGTGCATGAGGTAACCCTGTGACCGACAGACGGAAAGACGGATAAACGGAAATCAGTGCCTTAGGAACAGAACTCGGTTTTAACCTTTAGGTACGGAAGCCTAAAAGTAACATCCATATTATGATTTTTTGTTTAATTTGTACTCGCCTACTCGAATTTATACTATCTCGAATTTATAAATAACACTCCCGTAAAACCACTCCAAGAAATTATTTATAATTCTCTCTCGATTAATCTCGAAAATATACCTACTTACACAATGATATTTGATTTCATAACAACAACGCTATAACCGTGTACTTTTACTTATTATACAATTCAACAAAAATGTTCATAGATATTATTATTATTAAATTCACCAAACACATTGATAACACTAGAGTATTAGAACTAGTGTATCCTTAACGTACCTAAAAAAAATTGGTAGTGGAAAGAAAACATACCTTTCTTGGTATGATGATATTTTAAATTCTTATCTAAATGATGAGATGATGGGAGGCTCCCATATAGTAACCATTATAAATAAGTATAACTTAAATAATACGTAAGCAATAAATTAAAAGGTGTCAACCCCGGCTGACGTGTCCCAAGCGAGTGTATGAATGACCTCTCACGTCCCGCACATCCCACGATTGCTCTGTCTAGATGCCTTCGTTGGCTGACCGTATGATTCATAAACTGCATAGTAATCAAAGCAAAAACGCTACAATTACTCGTTTGTCCCTCTATTCTATAAAAAACCCATCAGAATCCTACATTATTTGTGATAATCATTAACATATACCTATGTGTATAAAATTTACTAAACGTTTTCATCATCATGCAACTTCGATAATGTGACCAAAGTTGTGGAAAGAAAAAATATTTCGCTACAGATATTATTGACAACTAGCCGTCCCGACATACGTTGTATTGGCATACATTTAATTTGTTGTAATTAATAATAGTAATGTCGTCCTAGCCGAAATTCGGCTACAGCGTCCATATCTATTGAGAAAGCTATCTCCGCGGGACATATCATACTCCGGAAAATTATTAGAATTTGAAAAATCCTAATAGCACTTTCTGTGTGGTCCGACCCGGGACCTCACGTCTATGGCTGTAGACATTGCACCATCAATTACCAAGACATTGCACCATCATTACCATGAATATATGATTTTTACATTTCTGTAAGTTAATGAATTTTTGCCGTATTTCGTGAAATATCTATGCGACGCTAAGGTGGACTGCTAGTAAAAAATTGTTGGTGTCGGTATCAGTGAAAACATTCCAACTACGTTAACTACCTTATGAAAACAAAAAATAGAAACTCGTGAACAAGACAAGAAATTAAACTTTTTTTCATTTGTACATATTCAAATTTCCGGGAGCGAGAAAACACTTTTTGAAAATTATAATATTTATTTAAATTTAAACTTACTTCAACACGTAATATTTTTCTCAATGCATACTATGTGAATCCCGCTATCATCCAGGACAGTCGCACATTTGGTTTTATCCTGTCTCAGAATCCGGTGACTCTATTGTCACTGACTTAGACAGGAATAAAATAAAATATTTTCAACCTTAACTGATATCGTGAGTTTGAAATGAATAACTGGTATTGTTAATAACTGTGCAGTAATCACACATAAATATAATAAGCGAACGTGTAATCTTTTGAAAAATTTGTATCTAAATATAAGTTAAACGTGGCTTATTGTTATTCCCAACGGCTTTAATCTACTAATAAATTGTAAACAATCTGTTTATATAATTAACAAACAACAATTTTATTCAGTTTTATTATGTCAACTTTTCCCACCACGTTAGCGGAGTCCTGTGCTAGGTACTTGTCTAATACTTGTAGTACTGGACAACGGAAATATATTTAATATTTTTATAAATTTAACATATTTTATATATTTAAGATTTTATTATGGAAATGCATTTAACACACTTAGCATTCGTGACCTAGGCGGTACTCGAACCCCCGACCTCTGGCGTCACAAGGAGCCTGACCGTCACGTTTCCAACTGATCGTCTAAAATTAAATCTAGCTAAACCAGATGTAGTAAATGATATCTTTATACCCGTTTTATTTGATTCGTTCGTTTCGTTTCTATTTCTTAGATATTACATGTCAGCGCCTCACTCGGATCAACTCTAAAAAAAAATTCTTAATACAGAAATTCGTAATTTTGCATTAAAATCAAGACAAAGCTTTACGATTTTATATCAGTGACTCAGTGTTACATTCTAAAATCCTTTATATAATATTGTATTTTATTTAATAATAAGCATTAGGGACATCTTCGATGACGCGCTTCGTGCGGTTTGTGAGTGGCCGTTGGTCCAATGGAGAGGAGGACGAGGCGCCACGGGTCGGCAGTCGTAAAAAGGGCTCTGATTGCGCATTTTTACCTTTACCTTTACCACAAAAAAATAACAATAAAGTGATTTGTATTAATTGCGCCTTTGGCGATGATTCTCAAATGAAATCCTCCTCGCGTAGCTGCGGTATCATCCGCTCAGACGGAGGCGAGTTATCAGATTACGCAAACCGGTTGTTGTTCTATTTTACTATAATACTAGCGATCTGCCTCTAATTCGCTCATGAAAAAAATATACACTTAAACCTTCCACGGGAATCGTTTCATGCATGGATGATAACAGCATGTAAATGCGTTCAGTAGTTAAGACTTTCAGAAAATAGATCACATATACACAGCTTTTGGGGACTTTATTTTATAATACTCGTAATTATAGGTCAATACTTCTAGTTTATTTTATTTACTTCTACTTGCTGTTCTGCAATATAGAAATATATAACTAACTTTTGGGTGCCTCGATGGTTAAGTCCTAGGTGTCGGAACAAAAAGTGTTATTTTACTAGAGTGTTTAACTTTATATAAACAATGAGACGTGTAAGAAGATTCGTGGTATTTCATTCACCACACCAAGCCTCGCAGTATACGCTAAAGCATCGGTTTCTTGACCAGATGTGTCAGCGCACACAGTCACACCAAGTCTTCGAGTCAGACCGGACTCGGATGTAACAAAGTAACAATTGTACATATCTGTAACCATTACTTACTTTTAAAAAGTACAGTTTTCGTTATAAAAAATATTAAACGGTCATATGTTCACATATTATATTCTAATGATACCTATACCGTCACATTTTTACCGTTTGGGAGAGTCCATGTCTGCCATCAGGCCATAACTAGTCATAATTGATCTGATTGCAGTAAGTGATGGAGATGGGTGCATTCATTAGTTTACTTAAATTCCGGTTTTTCGGATGTTGAAGGTGTTGTAGGTTTATTTAAATATCTATATAAAAATATTTTATTGAAAACGAGCAAAAGAGTCGTAGGTACTCTGCTCAAAACGGTAACAAGACTGCGTCTACATTATGTTATTCATTACTTCGTCTCCGCCGCACTCCTGGGGCAAAGGCTACAAACTTAAACATGGAACCACAATTACGGAGATATTGTGATTGCGACCGTAAAATTGGCTCCAGTTCAAAAGGGGCCCTCTGAGTTTAATGGAAATAAACCGTTTGAGATGCTAGGTCAATGAGCTGTCTTAGGGCTGCCTATAATTGGTTTGCCAGTCAATGAAATAAGTAAGCAATCGTTCTATACGTGGTATACGCAGAAAGTATTGCGATAGTAAAAATATTTTTTATAGATACATTTTCGGATTGGCCTGGTATACAAACCCACAGATCCAGTGCTACGGAACTCTCCAATTCCCGTTATAGTTTATTAGTATTTTTTATTTATTTCTCTATTCATCATTGAGTAATATTAATGAGGTCATGTAGTATAAATATATATTAATCTTTTAAATAAATAAGTTGTGTGACATTCTTTTTTCAAACGGGCTTGGCCCCCCATACGATCCCGTCGCTGCTACTCGTGCCAGTCAGTATCGACAACCAGTACAGATCCTTTGATATTAACGCAGACAACCCTAGGGAAAAGCTAAGAAACTGTCTTGGGACCCGCAACGAATTTGATCAGTAGAATATTATAGGAAGTACTTCCAGTTTCTTTGTGTGTAAGCTTAAGTTGTGTGTAAGTTTGTTAACGTAAAGTGTAAGCGGTGTGGTATATAGAAAATAAACTCTTATTAACGTATTCGAGTTTATTTTCGCTCATTTGCATGTTACATAAGTGCTTTGATAAAAACGGCAACTGCATATACAAATGAGTAGCTAATCTGAATATATAGGAATATTATACTGACGGAATCTTGTTAAAGCTGTAAAATTTAACCTTCCTGTATTAAAGATCAAGTTCTAGACTGTAGTAAAATAAAGGGAACGGCTCCAATTAACTAGAACAAAGACGGTCTAGGTGCAAATAGTTTCATAAATTAAGTGCAGAGAATTTATTCCGTGACGGACTTTGGCAGCAATGCAGGTAAATACTCTAACAAAAAATAATATTAATTTTGTCAAGCTGTTACAAGTTTATTGCTTTATTATTTCCAGTAGAGCACGGGTATGGTGTGGATGATAAACGATGAAGCCGGGATAGACTAAGCTTTATATATTACATATTTAATCTTAATTATACCTGGCTGATTGATAACAGACCGAAACGACAAACTTAAAATGAAGATAGGCAAATAAAATTTATTACATTATATTATATCGTCTTTTCAAAAATAGAACACCAAATTTGAATTTTTTCGAACTGATAGAGTTTGTGCGAGGGGACCTAGAAATTTCTGTGCGGTAAATTTTCTCCACAATGGAAAGAAACGGAATCCGTGCGGTGGTAAAGTTTTACGTTTTAAAAGGGAAACTACAGCCTAGATTAAAGTCAAACTCTACATTGTTTTAGGTAATACTGCACCTGCATTGAGTACAATTCACACCCAACCCATTTTAAATATGAAAGACAGTTGCAAAATTAAATGGAATTATGTGCGCATTGTGAATGCGCACATAATTCCATTCAATTTTGCATTCTCCATCATTTTTTTTGAAAACAATTTCTATAAAACTATATACTTATAACATAGATTGGTAATCTTAACTTAATTTAAATACGTGACACCGCGAGGGCAACCTGAGGCGTTGCATAAGCAGATATGCAGTACGGATTACATTATAAATCTTCAGTAATAGCACTAGCTCAATGGGGCTAATTAGGTCGTGGATGCTCACATACCACGGTAAAGTGAAAGCCATACTATCATATTTCGTACAGTTTCTCGGGTCCGGAGACCCAATATAAAGACGTATATACGCATCGGTAGTCGTTAAGTGACTCCTCGGAAGCCTTTTTCATATTTTTGAAATAATAATTACCTATAATACCTTTTGCTCAAATAAGAAATAATGTAAGAATGATAAACATAAAAGTCCAATGTAAATATTCTCCACACGATTCTGCCACCGGCTTCGTCCGCGGAAACTACATATGAAACTACGTACAAATGTTATTATTTATATAGCCAATATTTTATTCTGATGTACGAACTATATTCTTGTAAAGTTTCATTACAACCCATCCAGTAGTTTTTACGTCAAAGAGTTACATACATCTATCCATACATACAAACTTTCACGTTTATAACATTACTAGAATTTCATAACATATTGAAGAGAAACGTAAAATGGTTTCGTTAAAATATTCAAGTAAGCAGAAAGAGCAATTGTATTTCAACTTCCAGAGATAGACAGGTAGTGACATATCGGTCGCCATCCTTTACCCATACGCCATGGGCAACGCGCCAGCTTCTTCTGGTTTATGCACTCTTCTTAAAAGACGAATAAAAGAGCAGCCCCCACGGTTGAACCAATCTTGACCAATACACACGGTGACACCTTAGGCATCTGATCCCCACTAACAGGAGAAGGCTATTTTTTTTTCTGCCCCTGTTAAAATCAATACCTATGTGTTTTTATCTATAGTTTACCTAGCAACTATTTAGTATTCTGTATCTACAAGTCAGTTCTTTTAATAGAATACAAAACAAGAATTAAGTAAACAATAAATTAATAAATAAATAATTGTGATGAGTTAGACGTACGCCACTCCAGTAAGAGATACTGCCACGCCAGTGAGGTACCTCTTATCACTCACATTATGCAACCGCACAGAGACAGCCAGCAGCGGAGGCGCATTGGGAAGTAGAAGAAAATAAGGACGTCTGCATAATATTTTTTACGGATATCTATGGAAGTAGGTAGTCATTACAAGGAACTAATAGCTCGTTTCAGCAATAAAAATAAAACGCTAGCGGGCTTGGTGCGACTGCAAACCAGCATAGCACTGACACTTACATAATTTCTATCATTTAAGTAAAAATAATGTGCACTAAAATGATTAATTATATTTTTTTCTTGAAAGTTATATGTCAAGTAGCGCCCTTTTATTTTTCATCTGCAGCTGGAATATTTTAAAACAGACTCTTACAACAGAGGCGCTGGCCGGGAGCCAGACTGATCGCCATTGAATATCCACTAATGTTTGTACGCCAGTGATATTGCCAACTGTATGATATTTATGCAGAATTCAATTCTAATGAGTTTTGGATATGAAAATATATGACACAACTTTTGTTCACTTTCATATTAATTCTACATAATATAATGTCACATATTTCTAGGTGGCTATATTTTGCGGATTATTGGTGGTGGTGTAGTGGTGTATTAATAATAGTTATCATCATCATCATCTGCTGGACGACGTCCGCTCCTGGTAAATCGTAATCTGCCATCTCCACAGAGCGCCATAGGCAACGGCCATGAGCCATTTATATCCAGCGGCTCACCGCCACCTTAACTAAGTCGTCAGTCCAATAGGTAGACAGCCAACAGAAGGGTGTTAGACACACTCCATCACCCGTTGCGGGGCCGCCACACTAGATCCTTTCTTCCCCAACGGTTTTCGGTTTTGAGAGCAATGTGGCCTGCCCACTGCCACATCGGCTGGTTGATTCTCTGAGCTATGTCTGTTACTCTTGTTATTATATTGTTTTGTAATTGAAACGAACACGAGATCTAAACTTTACACATCATTATTATAATATATTTTCTAACCTATATCATATACAATAGTATGCGTTGGTAACACATATGAAAACACACTTCAACACTACACCGTCGTGTGTGGACCCAGCACTCAAAATTATATTCCTCCATGATTCTGAGATCAAAATGTCTCCTAGGTGAAGATAATGATGATGGCAATACCAGGTGACAACAACGTCTGTGGCAACACACATTAGTATAAGTGCTTCCTGATACGTTGATATCCCGCTATACATGGAGGATGTTAATCCACCGGTGGGACCGATGGCTTAAAATAACTGCATGAAACACGACGCATATCTATCCATTTAAAGGCGTTACGATTCTGCATTGAAGCTGAATCAGACCGACGTTACGGTAACTGTGCTAACATGACCGTCACATATCACAAAGTGACAAACTATGCTGTCGCGTTCGTTTCGTGTGTATCAAAGAAAGTCAGGGAGGTAACACGTTTACATAACAATTACACAGATATCTATGAGCTTCAATAGCGTCCATATTTATTTTTTTGATAATTTTATACAATAATTTGACGAGCATTAAGATGTGAGTTATTTGCAGCACCTGGCTGTTGGATAAAAATAATACTTTTTTGGTTAGGATTTTCATCAATAAAATTTTATAATATTTCCTTGTATCGCTTAACAATAACCTAACATTGTTAACGATTCAATGAAAATAATTTAAGCAACACAATTATACCTGTGACAATTAATTAGGAAAAAAATTTAATGAAACTTTTTATTATAATAACATTACATATTAACAAATAAGATAGCTCATATTTCATGGGAGTTTTTGGTTACTAGAGGTAAATACCTACAAGAAACGAGTTCTGTACTAACTAGTAAGTGGCACACTCAAGTACAGTATTACCTATACAAAACGTTGAACGTCAAGAACAATTCTCAGTGGGTTTCTTACGATTTTTCTATTCGAAATTGAGAATTCGCAATATTCTGTTATATTCGAGAAGCGTCAACAGGAAGCATGGAAAATTTAAAATGTTATCGGGCGTGCGGAGGTGAGTTTGTGTTAAATTTTCTGTTTATTAAATACAAAATATTCAATTGCTTAGAATATTATAGATTATAAGGAAGAATTTTATGTTTCAGGTTCTGCGAGCTTCAGGAGTAAAGAATTTCGGTATTGAAATAGTAAGCAACAAATATAGCCTCCTGATGATTTTTTAATCATTTTATATCAAGGTGTCAATTTCAGTGCGAATACCAAAACGTTCATAAAAATATGCTGATAAGATGAAGCAATCGTCGCTACATCTTTTGGATGAAATTCGTAAAGTAGCCACATAAAGTTAGGTGCTCCTACTTTAAGAATTTCCCATATAATAATTTTATTAAAATTAGCTATTTCAGATGCTTTACAGCAACTATGATAATAACAGTCTAAGGTGAAAGATCTCTTAATCGTCGGGGTTGTAGTACCTACTAATGTTATGCATGTGTAAGTTCCTGTGTATATTTGAAATTCTTTAACGTAAAAAATTCTGAACGATCCTTGAATTTTTTATTTTTATTAGTATATATTACAGACAGAAGGAATAAAATAATTTTACGTTTAAAAAAATGGTTCTCTTGAAATACAGTTGGCGATAAAAGTCTTGTATTTCATTAAATAATTACGGACAGTTACATTAAATTGCGTTTTTTTTTCTTAGCGTTAAAGGGGACCAACGAACGGTCGGAGTTTGATGACACATAAACTTCGACTCAATGATTACACGCACCTGCAGGACTTCAAAGCGTTTGTGTAACTAATGGACTAACTTAAACTCGCAAACCACATAGAACGCGAGAGCGTAGCACTGCAGGGATATCATGAGAGCCAGAGTGTTAGTGCTGGTTCAATTTGTCTGCAGTGCAGCATGTAGTATAATCACTTTAAAGAAGTCTGTTCTCGTCCAATCACATTAAACAGATAATTAAAGCACCTCATTACAATATCTTAATATATTCTGTATCCTAATCTCTCTACCCGCGTAGAGAATTAATTTGGACTGTGTAACATAATAATAATATTATATTAATAAATGTACAGGCACTAATCACCTTAGTGTAAGAGACAGTAAGTACTGCATAATATTTACATTATACTCAATACAATACGAGTATTTTAGGGATTTTTAATTGCTTAATATGCTCGGAGTTTCAGAAGATTTCCACCAAGTTCACGGGTGGACTGAGATACCAGATATCCCGATGTCCACAAGTTATTTAAAGACTCATAATTTTTTCTCACTTAAATGATACCGCCGACAATTGACAGCTTTTCTGTTGTGTATCACGAAGTATGCGGATTTCTGGCTGCCCATTAGAGGGGAGGAGGGAAGAAGGAGTAACACATCTGCACAACAATTACATAGCTCGCATACACAATTACATAGCATACTTGCATAAAATATTATATACAGTTGTCGGTAATCTTCCAAAGACTCCGACTGCTCGTTGACCCCATGGAAATCTGAAAGAAAAGACACTCAGTAAGTCGCGACAGGTCATCCTGGGAACAATAAAAGGGAGCTACCGGAAACTCACACATAGTACAGTATTACATATACGTAAATATATATAAATGGTATGATATATTTGAGCAAGAATATCTTTCGTTTTAGGGATACTTGATTGTAAATGAAAACAGACAGTATGTATGTTCGTCCCGCCTCCTTGTTGTCACGTTTCCTTGGGAACAGACGTATCGAGATACGAAATGAAATACGATCACACGATACTTCCACGCAATACAATCATGATATTATGTATTTTCAAATTATAATTATTGCATTTATTTTATATTAAATACTAGCCCCCGCGATTTCTCCCGCATAACTCCTGTCCTATATATAAATTATATATAAAATAGTCGTAACGTCATGTTCAGACTCGTGAATTCAGCTAACAAAATATTTTTTTTTATAACAATATATAAAATTCTCGTGCCACAATGTTAGTTACCTTACTCATTCGGAACCGATTTTACCAAATTTTATGTTTATATTCAGTAGGTCTGAGAATAGGCTATTATCAATTTAAGGGTGATAATTGTGTTCTGTTTGCGGATCAGCTGGTATATTGTAATATGGTAAACTCTTTTCATTATATTTACAAAGTCAAAGCATTAGGCCTGATGAAGTAAGACCGAGTTTAGATAAAAATTAATAATAAAATGGTGTTTAAATTTGCCAAGTGACATATTAAAGAAAAGTAAAAAGTTGGCGACACAACCCCTTCATCGCCATGGTCGCCGGCTCGTAGGGTAACTGGCTGATCGAAGAATGTCTCGTGACATATCTAATATAGGAGCGACAATAAAAAAAAATATCTGTGGACTTTTACGATACTTAGCATAGGGCTAAGATAACACACCACGTTATCTTAGCCCTATGCTAAGTATCGTAGGGACTTGTGTTACTGGTACTAGACAACCGAAATATGTTTTATAAATTTAAGCCATATTTTATAAATTTAAGAGAATGTTTCATACATTCTTTTTATTTCTTTAAGATATTTATTATAGAAATACAAATAATACATAGAAACATCCTTCTGGACGGGATGAGAACCCACAACTTCTGCAGCTCCATGCATGATTAACCGAGCCAAGTCACAGCGTCAATATATTATTACAGGGTTCTTATTATATACACAAGGAGTTATGTTCTGAACGGTGAACTAATATTTTGATATCTTGGTACATTAATATTTTAATAAATTAATGAAATCGTGGGACATTAATAATACAAATATAACACAATAAAGTAAGGGTGCAGCAGGAAACAATATATTCCGCAGTATTATATTCTAAACTATTCCCATCGATCCATCTGTAATATCTAGATTGATTGCTGCATTGGGAATACGCCCTGGAGCACAATATAATCACATAAATACATAAATGGGAAGAGAAATCCTTTCACGCTCCGGTTAATGATGTGTATGTAATGGATAATACGCAATACGCTCACTCACGTGGTACCGCTGCGATGTGACAGCTATACTGTTGCGGAACTTGTGGTTTGTGAGACTCTGGTAACCCGAAAGAGGGGAAGAGGAAAGGAGGAGGAAGGCAAAAGGAGGTGCACGACTGCATAAGGATTATGCGGATGTGTATGTTCGATGGTCAGGAAAATTCTCCGACATCTCCTTTGTCCTCTCTTACTATAAGTTAATTTTTGGGACAAATAATTGTACTAATTTTCAGCTCCATTGAGCGCCCAGGTAAGACCCACCTGTATGGTGGGAGACCATCATGTTGCGTTATACTGTTGTGTGAAGTTGGAGTTAATAATTGTGGAATATTCTGTTGACAATGTTAATACATACAGAAATAGTACTCTCGTCATACGACAGAATATAACGTCATAACACGCGGCTACAGCGAGGCTGAATGTAATTATGATGATCATGATGAAGAAATCGTGGCATTCTGCATTGCAGTGGAATTGGGCTGACAGCGCCGGGAAGGTGCTTCTGGCTCACATGAAACAGGGGTAAAATGACAGCTATTCTGTCGTATTTCTTGCGGTTGACAAGTAGCCAATGGCCTATTACAGGTCAGAAGGAAAGGGAGACATTTCTGTATGACAACAATGCTGATGTCTAGGGGCGTCGGTAGTTGTGAAAAGTTTCGTTTTTCCTTATACTATAACCAAACTTTATTTGAATTCATTATATCCGCAATGTACACACTTTAAATTCCAAATTGCTCACAGGAAGTAATATCTCGAAGTCAACTTCGCGCTGAATTGTTTCCTTGACGTGGTGAATTCTTAACGACCCTAGTTCTTATCCCTATAATCGCCTCTTTTGTGTAGCGATGCGGGTGTCGCCTTTTAAGATCGTTAGCCGCGTGGGCTCCTCTGTTCGATCCCCAGGTCGGACAATTATTATTAAATAATTTTCAGATTATTCTGAGCATGCATTACATTGTCCGGGATCGGAATATGCCCGAAGTGGCCATAGGCTTGCCACCTATGACAATCATGGGCCTCAGTACCTTAACTAATCGTGGGTGTTCTAGTATATCTACCGAACTTACGAGTTATGAATGTACTAGCACACCTCTGCCTACCTCTTCGGGGATAACAGGCGTGAAGGTACTTTTCTTTTTATTTCTTATTCCTTTCTCACTCCACAATATCGCGTCTCCGTTTCTATACTATGAGACCCTCCTTAAACAATACGTTTAAATCACGCTGTAAAAGATCCTCCTAATGAAAAAACTTGAAAAAACCTCGTAAGATTACAAAAATGCCAACAGCCTACAAATACCTAACAGTATAGAATCAATTCAAAAGCTTTTTGCAGTACGAACTTTTAGCGACGTTTCACTTTTTAGGCATTTTCGGATTTACGGATCGTCGACGACTCGGATATCGGTACTTCTCTCATCGTGAGTGTCAAATACACATTAGAATAACCATTTGGTCCGTTAAATGTTTTTTTTTTTATTTGCATATACTAATTTGTATACCGTTTTTGAACGAGAACAAAATCTAAATTCATTACACTGCCAATAACAAGCAGCTCAGATGTGGCAGCCTCCGATCCCAGATGATTGAGCTGTGTAATCGAAATAATATTTTCCTCCTTATCCATATTGTGTGATATTGACTGCCTGTTGTTCCGCATATATACGAGCTGGGCAAGTCGCGGAGTTGGTATCTCCGCATTTACCGCATTCCGTTTCAGTTACTCTACAGTATTTCTTTGAGACATTTTACAAATGCCAACAGTGTGGACACACACTGTTGGCATTTGTTGCAGCAAGTGATACGTAAGTAATGGTATATGTCAGCTTCGTCCCAGCCAATATGGACACGCCCAAGGCCAACCAATTTGACCAGCTCATGAAAACTCCAGCATGACTGTGGTACGCCCACCGTTCCTTCCGTCCTTCTTGTAAGCAATCTTGCAGTTTGAAATGCATTAAGGATCGTCCGAAAGATTCCTGACCTGTAGGTCTTTATAAAGGCTATCTTCTGTATAGTCCGTTCTTAGGTTGCGGAGGGCCACCAAAAGACGACGAGCCTTAGGCTCCGAAGTTTTCAGATTCGGTGGGGCAGCCACTTTAAGTTTCTCGGTGGTTGCAGGTGTAGCAGCCCTGACCCCAATGCTAGAATTGCGAATTCGGGGTATGATCTGAACTGGAATGCACAAGCTATTAGGTCTTACTGTCTTACTGCCTTCTGCAACTCGGCTTTGATGCACTCAGAAACCTTTATATCCTCTGTGTTTGGGTAAAACAGTACTGATGGTCCCTTGTTGACAGGTATGGCGACCGCTGGCTAGTCCTGCGGCCGTTTGAAGAGCGATGCGTATATGGGCGCGGCTGGAATGTCTGACGGAATTGAGCAGATCTTTGCAGTTCCAGTTGCGCGTATTTTAGCTTTGTCGCTGTTACTTCGTGTTCCGTCTCGGCAAGCTTCAATTCCAAGGTAGCTAAAACGCTTTGGCTAGCTTCACTTTAAATTTAGTTGCACTGACCATCACGTTGGATACTTTCGCAGTATATGAGGCCAAACGAGCAATCAAAATCATTTTACGGCTACCTGCGCCCATAAAATCCATACAGCTAAGATACCGATGCTATGCGGCTACTCGAACCCAACGAAGCGTGACACCGAAGATATCACTTTACGGCGGTAATATGTGAACGAGATGGACGTCTTCCCCGTCGTTACGACACATCTTACAAAATCGTTTGGTCCTAAAATTCTCTGATAGCCAGCCAGTTCACAGGGAAGAATCATGATGGTTAGAGTTTAGTGTACTTACGAATGAATACAGCAGGAAGTAAATGATCGAAAGAGATTTGTCCGGATTGTCTACGTATACTTTAATTATAATAGAACCGCTACATATATCGTATTACAAATATGGCATAACATTAGTTTTACCTTGTTACGGGATTATATTCACGTCGGTCCATTTGAATCTAACCTGATTACATATTTCACGATGCAACTGCATATGAATCACAATACTATTGTGAATACAACATTTCTTCCTCGTTTAATGCAAACTATCATTACCGTTTATACTGGGAATAACATGTTACATATGTTTCATAGTAAATGATGCTCGCTAAATGCAGAATATTATCATTAAAACTATAGCTTGAAGAAAAGACCTTTAACAGCGACATAAATTTACTATTGATACTTAATGTCAATGTTCATAATATTCTGATATAGCTATCAAACTTAACAAATGTTAAGTTCATTACATCCAAGCTGTGAGGTCTACGGTGATACGAATAGGAAACGGTGAATCAAGAAACAAAGACAACACAATATACAAGAAAACAATCACTAAGAAGGTATATTCATTCACTGCCTGGTCATGTTACAGAATAAGTAAAAGCTTAGTAAATTTTGCAAAATAATGTAGTAAAAAAATGAGATGCAAATGAAAGTACTCAATCGAGTATGAAATAAAGGCATTTTTTCCCATAACACAACATACGTGTAGGAATATCTACTATCTCAGTATGCCCTAGCTGGTAGCTTTCCATAGGAACTGGAGGCTAAAGAACTGGCAATGCAAAAAGATACGAGAGTACGAGGTCCATCTGTCACCCAAGGAATCGCGAAGCTAGAAGAGAACTGTGCTATGTGTTCCTCCATACCTCAACGCAGTGTAGGGAGTAAACCTCCCGCGATGAGGATAATGGGAACGGATCTTGCGACTCTCTAGTCCTACATGCCGTACAGGAGCTCCCCGATCAGGGGGCATGTTTAAATGCATTCACCAGCGAAAAAGAAAAACTAGAATATTTTAAGACTGGCATGTATATCTCAATCTCGAATTTTGATTCATGACGCAAGATAATGTTGCATATAATAGGTAAGTAGGTGTTGAGTAAGAAATGAAAATATTACGTAGGCACTTGTTGGTTATAAGTAACATACTTTTATTTAAATGCTTATCCATTAGTAAAAAAAGTAATTTCACGCCTATTATCCCCGAAGAAGTAAGTCCAGTAGACATACTGCAACAAACACGATTAGCCAAAGTACTGGGGGGCCAAGAAGTCATAGGTGGAAAGCCTATGGCCACTTCGGGCACATTCAAATTCTGGACAATGTGATGCGAGCTCAGAATAATCTGAGAAACATTTAATAACAGTTGCCCGACCTGGGGATCGAACTCAGGACCCCTTGGGGCTAACGGTGTTTAAAGGGCGACGCTCGCAACGTTACACGACAGAGGCAACGAAATCAATGAATCGCTATAACAAAACATCCATATACACGTCCAATGAGAGTAATTGTATTGCTTCACTATTTTATTGCATTCGGCTTAATTCAGTCCTATTTAATTTAAATTTTAAATATGATTCGATGAGACCTCGTTATCTCCCTTGAAATTAATATTATATGCGAACTAATTAGCTTACAATTTTTAACAAGCAATTAGCAATGTATAAATAGATGTGATGATATGCCTTGGCAATATAAATGTGAATTGTTTGCGAAATAATTTTAATGAAATTAATTGGAACTCATCATTTTAGATGCTTCTACTGTTGACACAGTTGACATATTTTTAATGCCTTAATAACTAATATTTGCAATAAGAAAGCTCCCATAAAACCACTTCGTATAAAGCGACTGCCCGCTCCATGGTTAATAATAATTACCGAAATTAAGAATTTAACGTTTTCCTTCGGAACTAAATATTAAAACTACAAAAAAATTGCGTGATAAATGGCGATATATTTTCACTTCTACTGAAAATTTACCTCCAGTTCAAACATGGAAATTTCTGGTGTTGGTGAATCATTTAACACCGCTTCTAGTTTTTCAGACGTGGACTCTCTTAACAAGCAATTTGCTACACCACTGCTTACACTATCATACAACAACAAATTTAACTGTTTACATATGCTGTCCCTGTGTGACCCTCCAACCTGTGAACCCTTTGTTTTGACCACCATAACTGAACATCAAGTTTATACTAGTATATTGCCTATAGCATCTAAGGCATTTGGTTGTGATGGTCTGAGCAGGGATAAGTTATTAGCAGTAGCTGATTTGCTGTCTCCTGTAATTACCCATATTTTAAACTTTTCCCTTTCTTCTAATACTTTCCAATTTGAGTGGAAAAAGCCTCATGTCATTCCTTTCCCAAAGAATTCTAACCCTTCTTCACCTTCTGATTTCCGATCTATTTCTATATTGCGAGTACTCTCTAAAATTCTAGAAAATGTGGCATCTAAGCAACTTTCCTTACTTTTAGATAACAACAACCTTCTTAGTCCTTCTCAGTCAGTATTTCGTCCGTTTCATAGTACTACTATTGCCCTTCTTAAAGTTAGGGATAATATTCGAGCAGTTATGGATAACAGAATGTTCATAATCCTTGTACTACTAGACTTCATAAACAATGCCTTTAGCTCTGTGGATTATGATGTATTCCGTGGCATTCTCAAAACTATCGGCATATCTCAACCAGCTATTGCTTGGTTTGGTTCATATCTAAGAGGCCGTAAAGTCTTAATTCTTGCGGTTCTTTTTAACCAGAACACCAGAAACATCTCTTCTGTATATCATTTGTATGCAGACGACCTGCAACTTTATAGGCCCACTACCGTTACTAATATTCATGGAGCTATTAGTGAAATGAACTGTGGTCAGCAGAGATTAAAGCAATGGGCTGAAACATATGATTTCTTTATAAACCCAAAAAAAAAAATCACAAGCTTTGATTATTGGACAATTGAGCAGTAAAATTGTTATTGATTCTCTTAACGCAATTTTAGTGACAGTGCAAAGAACTGAGGTCTGTATATCGACTGTGATCTGTCTTGGTCCGTTCACATTAGAGAAATTAGTAACTCTTTGCACTCACTAAAGAGATTACAAAATTTCTACCGCTAGATACTGAAATCTTACTTACGTACTCCCTTTTACTTTCTCTTCTCGACGAAAGGGCTTTTGAATAAGCTGGAACGACTTCAGAATTTGTGCAATACGATATATATTCAGATTGCGTAAATATAATCGTGTTTCTGAATTCTGCAGCAAGCCCAATTGGGCTTGCTGCAGAATCTTCGGATCAGTCTATGTCAAGTTTATGAAGAGAATTCGAAGCGAATATAGAACGTAGGTACATAAGAGAAGCTTAGAAGTAAAATAGAGCTTCAAACAAAAAATAACAGTACACAACAATGTTTTTTATAAATGTACACATACACCTATATATTGTGTACCCCACATATCCAATATACTTACTTATATTAGATACACTACTACATTTTTTTTGTTATGTTCTCCTTGACATTTTAGGTTGCCGATTAATCAAATTAGATATTATATAAGCCAATCGCCTTTTTCCATACAGGTTACATGTTGCAGTATGTTTCCTGTATTTTTTTTATACTTTCATTAAAATATTGTTCTTTTAGAAGTGTAAATTTTCAATAATCTTCTTTATATACTACTCAAAACCGAATAGGGGCCACTAGTTTATTTACATTTAAGTGCAATCCTAAATTGCTGAAAACTGAAAGTAGGTAATAAGTAGCATTATATTCCTATTACGAACTCTTTGGTATTTGATCCATTTTATGCCTTTTCCATTTCATGTGTTCCTGTTCCTAATTTTAAAGTATTGGCCATCGTTTTGAGAAAAAATAATTGGATGTTATTCTTACGTTTTTCTTTGATTGCACTCTTAACCTGCTTCGGTTATTTTAGGAAAAACGTATTACTTTTTCAATTTTAATTAATTTATTGATCATCTCGCATTAATCATGTCACCAGTACGAAGGCACATGTATACAATTACAGAAACTAGAGCAATAACTATGATTCAAGAAGGACGTTCTCAGCGTTACGTGGGTTTTACAGTTGGGCTTTCCTCGAAGAGCTGTCCAAAATGTATGGAATTGCTTCCAAGACACTGGCAGTGTTGCCAGGAGACCTGGTTCAGGTAGAGTTCGCATAACAACGACTCATGAGAATCGGTTTATCCATCTAAGTTCTCGTCTTGATCGTACAGTAACGGCCCGTAAGTTACAACACCACCTACGGCTGACAACGGGTACCCGTGTCAGTGATCAAACTATACGTAATCGATTGCACGAAGACCAGCAAACGTCAAGACGACGAGTTGTTATAATTTCTCTGAGCAGTGTTGAACGTGCAAACCGATAAAGATTCTCCCGTCAGTATTTGAACTGGGGAATTAATGAGTGGGGCAAGGTGCTTCTTACAGACGAGTACAAAGTAAAATTTCTTAGTGATGATCGGAGTGTTAGAGTGTGGAGACGACGCGGCGAGCGGTTTTCGGAGTCCTGCATTCATGGAGTTGACCGTTTCGGTGGTCCCAACGTTAATGGTTTGGGGTGGGATTAGTTTATACGGTAAAAATGAGCTCGCCATTTTAAATTCGAGTACCGTAACTACAAAACGTTACATCGAGGATGTCATCAGTCGAGTGGGACCTGGATTCATCCTGATGCAAGATAATGTGTGTGCACACACAGCTCGATCAACCCAAACTGTCCTAGAAATGTCTCATATGGAGGTATTACCATGGCCAGCTAACAGTCCGGATTTAAATCCGATAGCAATTGTGGTACCAATTGAAACGAAGAGTTAGAGAGAATGAGGTACCGCAGCTGATTGACGCTTTAAAAGATGCTTGGGATGAGATTCCAGATGAAAACGTGAGGGATTTAATCCAGAGTATAGAAACGAGGCTTCTGGAGTGTATTTCTAAGAGAGGAGGACATGCTCGTTATTAAAAAGAAGAAACAAAAGTGTCGAGGACAGTAGTTTGTCTTTTTCCGTTGATTTCTTTTGTTCATGTTTTTCATTCAAAATGGCCAATTTTACTATGAACATAAAAAAAAAAACATTTCATGATCATAATTTAAGCAATTGTTACCCTACATTACAATCAATAACATTATTTTGTAGTTATATAAGTTAAACAACTTAATGTATTTATTATTTTCATGATATATCAAAAAATCTTAGTGGCCCTTATTTTGTTTTATATGGATTTTATATTGCTGGGGCAAATAGCCCTCAGTATTCAATAAAAACAACTTCCACTGCAAACAAAGAAGACACTCATTTGCGTGTAATTACACTACGATTTTATATTGCCGAGGCAAATAACTTTCAAAATTCGCAACTGGAGTGAGAAAATCTTATCTAGATAAGTTTTAAAAGTTCTTCCATAGCTTAACAATCCACAAGATATAATTGGTTCTGCCAAAGCTTTACAGAGTTATAATGGTGTTTTGTAAGGTATTTTGTATTTTATTAAATAAAACTTGGCTAATATTGCTCTAAGTTTATCACACATGATTAATGTGTTCTTTCCAGCTAAGCTGATCGTCTATGACAAGACCAAGGTATGTGTGTTTACTTACCAGATAGCTCCGCAGTCACATCTTGTTGAAGTATTGAAATTATTTAATTAAGACATTGGTGATTATGTGGTATAACTAAGGTATTAGAGGGTTTCTATATTATGACTAGTACTAGTAGTAAACTAGTTGAGTTTTGTTGGGATTAAGTGTCAAGACTACATCGTGTGACCATTTTGCTAGGGTATCAAAGTCACTTTGAAGCCGAACTCGAGCAGTCACTAAAGTTATTTCCTATGGCCACTAGACAGGTGTCATCTGAAAATTGATATATCTCACACTATTTTATAGCATTATGAAGGCTATTTACATATGTGAAATAGCGCAAGGACCCTAGTACCAAACCCTTTGCAGTACCTCCTGTTACTGGCGAGAAATTTTAAAATATGCATCTTGTCATAATCGTTATATTAAATGACTAGCCGTGCCCAATGTATGCTTCACGAATGTATGTATGTTTCTGGCCCTTGGAGTAAATATTGCGCGAGTGAAACCATGTGACTCTTCAGTGTGATCCTCCTTCTCGGGACGAGCTTGACGGTGTGACGAGCAACGAGCATGACAAGTTATACAAGTGACGAACAAACATTTGGGTCGACGTATTTACTAATTTCGTGTGATTACATTAACATCGTCTTTATAGATGTTATTGCGGTTTGTTTAATTACTTTACTAGCACAACGTCAAAATCTGCATTCAGTGCGCATGCTGAAATTGTCCCCATCACTACATTAGATTTGATAATGCGCAAATCCTAGAGAACAACAATTCCCACCAAGGGTTATCCGTGATGCTATTTAAATTAAAAAAAAAAAAACATAAACATTTCAATAGAGAAGGTGACTGGGTTCTTCTCTCTTCTTGGGGCCCAGTGCTAGACATAATGAAATGAAATACTAAACATAACGCCTCAAAGCAGCAAGAAATAAGAGGTACAATTTGCGTAAATCGAAACAACTAAATAATTATAATTCTTCGGATACTTTCATTAACTTGTGACATCTGGACATTTATCGTCTACTATATAATACTTAATGAAACCTCCAAAATTATTTCGATATTATCTAGTATGAAGTTAGGCTGTGTCCGCAATGAAGCAAAATTTCGTAACTGTAATAGTATTTCCGTTGGATGAGTTTTTAACTATTACTGAAATAAATAGCATCATGTAGGCGATATATATTTTCTCCTCATTTTATTGTTAGGCATGTGCTAAATTTTATTTACTCACAACCAATCTAAGTATGTTGGATGTGCTGCCATTCTTATCACAGATACAAATAACGGGATAACAGGATATCAGGACTATGGTTCTTTCTCAGTCACTCAGCTGAGTTGTTTCCTTTTTAGGACCTTAATTTTCTATACCGTTTTGCATTTCCTATGTATGTGAGTTCAATATAATTTTTTATATATCATCATATTTTATTTTTTGTTCTCTACGTATATACTTGTACTTTCGTTATTATTGCTTCGTTATTTCTTTTTGACTTTAGTGTCTCATACTTTTTGATGAGTGCAATGTGATCACTAGTGCATTAAGAAACTGAAATTTGTGTATAACAGTGTAATGGCAGCAAATTACTAAATAAATGTTTATTCTGTTCTGCTACATTCATTTGAGTCCATCCAAAACTATTGTTGTTGTAAGGCTTCTGATACGTCGGGATAGTTAAATAACTAAATAAACCGCTATAAAATCATAACTATTCGTTTTATTCTAATGAGCAACATTCGCATATACTTGAGACATTTTGTATGAATTTTGAAATAATGAAAAAAAAAATATTTCTTTTCCATTTCCATTCCCGTATCTTTTATAATCCCACTTTTTGGCGATGTCTTATAAGATATACAGACAGACGCACAAGAAAGTGGTGATAGGATCACAAGTTATCCGTTTATCCTTTTGATGTACGGATACGTAAAAAGAGACTACACGTTGACATATTATGCAAAAACAAATACAAACTATTCATTACTTGAAACATTAAATCAATTTTTGGCACAGACTACACAAAGTAATAATACTTAAGCGTTGAAATCATGAAGCAGGCAGCGCGAAGTTTCTTGGGCCGTACTATTATGAAATGCACCAATTCAAAGCTAGTGCTGTTGCTTTGTAAATCCGGTTTCCTGTGCTACGACGAATTAGGTTGAAAAGCAAAACGTTTAGTCCAAATATTTGCGTTAGATTTAATTGTGCACTTATATAACTTAAATGTAAATGATTTTAAGAGTTACAATGCGATGACGTAGGCTGAGTGGTTCGGATTCAATGTTAAATATACATTTCACTTTTTAATTACCCTTATCACCTGAATACGTCAGAAGGAGGGTAATGTTTTTCGAGAGTTTGTATGTATGTGTGTTTCTATGTAGCTTTATATGTCCCTTCGTACAGCCCAAACGGCCTAACAAATTGTCACATACGGTGTGTCGTTATATTCATCTTGATAAGACGAGTGCCAAGAGGTACCTTAGAAAAATAAAAAATTGAAGTAGCAGAATTTGCGCGCAAATACCTGGATTAAACTTTGTTTTCTTACCTAACACACCAAGTTGGGTATCAAATTGTTTTAAATGATGTGATCTTTCTTTGGTGTAAATCACATATTAATTTCTAAAATGTGTCTTCCAACATCATCAACAGTTCGCCGCTCACACAAATGTCTCCACAGTCACCAATCATCATCAATAGCCCACCACTCATTCACGATCATCATTTTCAGCCTGCCTCTCACTCACGAGTATCTTAACAGTCACTCATCCTCATCATCAGCCCGCCTCTCTCACGAGTATTTCAATTATCTCTAATTATCACCATCATTCCTCCACTTACTCACGAGTGTCTTGCTCACGTATGATGTTTTCACATATTATCGTGACAAATAGAGTTTGTTGAGAAAAATATTAGGTCCTTACATATAAAATTGGCTTTTTGTTTGGGAGGAACAAGAAGTTGAATATTTTTAATACAATATATTTAATTAATCAAAGTATGAACCATTGTTTTCTATGAACTTCTGCCATCTCATAGGTAGTTAATTGATTTCTTTACTAAAAAACTAGTCGGACGGGAATCATCGAAGTCGACTTACCTGCTCTATCGGAGTTGAATCTTTTCCCTTGCAAGAAGTTATCCAAATTTCGAAAAAAATGGTAATCTGTTGAAGCAAGGTCCGGAGAATACGGAAGATATCATAGATTTTCAAATTGAAGGTCCTCTAATTTGGTAGCCGTCTGTTGCGCAGTTTGTCTTCACGCGTTGTCGTGGCTGACCAGGATCCAATCATTGCGCTGAACGCTTCCGATTATCGTAAAAAAATCACTTTTCATCACAGGCAATGATTCGGTCTGAAATACTTTCACTATTGTGGGGGTTTAGTAATGTAACGAAACAGCTGTCGCGCGTTTGCCGATTTGCTTCAGTCAATACTAGAGGTTTTCAAGTTCTATGCTCAAGCATTGACTGAAGCAAACCGACATAAATGAAATTTTTAATCTTCCTTTTATTTGGCAGTTTCATCACTAAAATCGCAGCCCACAGCTAACTCAGACGTCGTTATCGATGTAGCCACGTCCATAATAGCCTTCAACGCCTCATTATCAACTTGGGTCTCAGGCCGTCCACGGGGCTTGTTCTGCAGGTCGGAATTTCCAGAACAAAAACGTTGGAACCAAAAACGAACGTGTATTTTGCAACACGACTACCATACACAATATTCGCCCTTCGAGTCGTTTCCGCATTATTAGTGCTTCGGTGGAACTAATGGGATATCTTAAGTTCTCCAACTTGTAAAGTGAGTCACGCAAACAAAAAAAAAAAAAGCAAATGAATGGCCGTCATCGAAGCATAACTATATGAGTAGATAGCAGCAAAATTTTGAGTCTATAATTCCTTACCAAAAAGGAAACGTGATTAAACTGGCCACTACGAAAAACCCCAATTACGTATAAAAGGTCCTAATATATTTACGAAAATATCACTAGGCTAGTCTAGATTGTTGCAACTGCGTTTTCTTTTCAAAATATAACTCCCACCGATCGCGAGGTTAGGGGGACAATATTTATCATCATTGCTTTTATCAGCCCTTGACGGTCCACTCCTGGACATAGGTCTCTTTCAATGAACACCAAGACGACCGACCTCCTGCTACTTTTCCGGGCCGGGTACTGCACGGAGATCGTCTTCCCACCTGGTGAACGGTCGACCAACACTTCTTTTTCCTAAACGCGACCTCCACTCCAGAACCCTATTGGCCCATCCGCCATCTGTACTTATGAGTGTGTGACCAGCCCATTACCACTTCAGCGGGCTTATTCGTCGCGTGATATCAGATTCTTTCGTTATCTGCCCTATGACTTTCTTACGAATTCTGTCGGACAGAGAAACACCCAGATTAACACGTTCAGTAGCCCGTTGAGCTACCGCAAACTTGCGGAATAGACCTGCATTAAGCGGCCATGATTCGACCATCACGGGTAGAACGTATTGATTGAAGACTTTTGTATTCAAGCTCCGTAGTATAGGCGGCGTGAGGATGAGACGAAATTATCGAAACGGTGCCCAACCCAACTGAATCCTTGTATCGGCTTTCTTCTCGAAGTTATATCTAATTACAATGGTTGCCCGAGGTACACGTATTTGAGAATAGTAGCATCGAAGCTGACCGGCCTAGGGTAAACATGTTCTTCGTCTTGTCCTAGTTCATCCTAAGCCCAATACGTAGGTAATATCTAGGCTGCACAATATTTTTTGCGTTTCGCACCAACGTTTCGTCTAACACAACAATATCGTCGGCGAGACGAAGATGTGACAGGTACTAGCCATTCATATTCATTCTGAATTCTACCCAAATTATAGTCTTTAAATCAATAGTGAACAGTTTCGCGGAAATAACATCCCCCTGTCGCCCTCATCGATGCAATTGGGTTGGCCTTGTTTGACTTCCCGGAATCAGAAGGGACATAAAAGCAGCGTCATACAATGCCCCAGTGCTTTGACGTATTGCCAATGAACCTGATATCGCTGTGAAGCTTCTAGAACAGCCCAAGTTTCAACAGAGTCAAAAGCTTTTTTCATTTTCCACAAAGACAAGACGCAGCGGCTGATTGTACTCGTATGTCTCTTTTACAACTTGTTTTATGGTGAACATGTAGTCCATGGTGTCAAATTCTCAGCGATATCCAATATCCAGCCTGCTCCTGTGACTGGAATTCGTCCAGCTTTGTGGTGAGACAATTCATCCTGACTCTTGAGAATAGCTTGTAAATATGGCCAAGAAGTGAAATTGGAATGTAATGTTGAAAAAGTGATTTGTCAAATGTGTGTGTGTTCTTGGAAAAAAAACGTCACTTTCAAGCCATGACTTCGGAGGTACGCCCCGCTGAGGGACAAATTTTTTTTATAGCTTTCTTAATATGGGTTTACCTTCTGCTCTAAGAAGCTGGATTGAAATTCCGTCCTTCCCCGGAACCTTCCCTCTTTAAGGTGCGCAAGACCATACTAATCTCACTCAAACTCTCTCACTGACGCTCGGCAGATCGCCTGACAAATGTTGTGATAGGCATGCGAACCGTTGTTTAGAACATCGGAACAAGGAGCGTGCGACGTATAAAATTTGCTATAGAAGGCCTTGACCACAGATAAGATTCCCAAAGCAATATATTACATGCCTTTTTTCGATCCAAAGTGTTTCTACAATACCTTAACAGTAAAGTTGTTTTCTATAATATAGGCAGACAAATGAGAAATTGGAGCCTCTTTACGACTACCGACACCCATGAACATTAGCATAACTATTATGCCGATACGTTTCACTTCCCCCAATGGGCTGTCAGTTACGCACAAACCGCACGAAACACAAGGAACATGTTACTTTGCGGTGCTATTATATTCCCGGCCGTGACGTCTCAATTCTGCTACAATGCAGCATGGCATAACCTTCTAAAAAGATCTCCTTAGGATTCGGTTGTGCTGAGCTTCACATAAAAACATAGTGCTTTGTCAGCTGGAGGTGTTCTCTGTCAAGCCTATTCTATTCACCAATAATGCAGGAAAATCTATATCACAGAATTCCACATAACTTTCGTACTAAAATGAGCAAACGGTAACTAGGACACCGCACAAGACGCAAAAAGAGAGCTGTCATGTTACAGCGGATACCGCAATGATACACTAAGGTATACGCAGTCACTTGCGTTATCCAGACGAACTCAACGTTACCCTCTTTAAACACGTCAAGCCGCTTACTCTGTAGGAATTTACATAGAAATCTCGATACTTATATTAATGCGCTGAAAAACATAACCCTTCCTCTGGCGCAGTCGTATAAATCGTAAAAGTGGTTACGTCAGTGATGTCCAGACTAACTAATTCTAAAGCAACTTTTACCTTGTATGCTGAATGAGCAAATTGTCGGGCTATCTCTATGATAGTCAAACCGTAAAATCCACTGTTTGAATACTAGAAAAGAGTACAAAAACTGAACATTTGTCTGGATATACAAGTCCACGGCCTAAATCCCCTAGAGATTTGACAAAGGAGCATGTTTCTACACAAAACGACTGCCCAATCCTACATTACGTCAAATTTGGATTCAGATCCGGGTTTCCCGCACTGTTTCCTGTACTATAAGAGCAGTCAGTAATTATAAGTACATTTTCAAAGTGCTCTGACTTGTTTCGTTAGAACAATTTATTGCCACATGGCTGGGATTGAACTTGAACTACCCGAGTAAAAGTCAGAAGCGCAAACCAGTAGGTCACTGAGGCTCTTAGCTAAGTTGTATAATTTATGTAAGTTGACAAACTATCGTTGTCATGGATGACATTCTCTCTATCTACCCTGACTTGAAGATGTGTGTGTGTGTGTGTGTGTGTGTGTGTGTGTGTGTGTGTGTGTGTGTGTGTGTGTGTGTGTGTGTGTGTGTGTCAATATCATCATTATCATTAACCTTAATAATAAATTATATTAATAATAATATAACAAAAAATTGTTCTTAAATTAGAGTTACAATTAAATATCACAAAAAATCTGAATTATTTAAACATTAGTAAATAAACAATTTATATAAACAGTATTAATAACTATACAAATTATTTAATACTTTTTTGTGACAATCCACTCATATACTTAACTATAAAACATTGCTAGCCTTAGCTTCTTTAAATCATTTGGTAGTTTATTATATACTTTACGCAGATATTTCAACAGCTTTTATTATATTTGCTTATTCTCCGTTTATCATCGATTACAAGTTTATATGGATCTCGTCGGCTACGAATTTATTTCTCCAGATGATATGAATAGGTCTCTATGCCTGTAGACAAATGTGTTCATTTCAGAGCAGTAAAATGATGGAAGCGGCAATAGCGCAAGTTGTTTATACCACTTATCGCTCGGATACACTCTTTTGTGCTGTAAATGCTTTATTATTATCAGTGCTATTGCCCCATAATATTAGCCCATAACGTAAGAGGGATTCAACATATGCGAGGTAAGATATAATGGCCATTTTTCTATTCGTAATTCTTTTTATTTGTTTAAGTGCAGGTGTGAATTTATTCATCTTTGTAGTTAGTTTATTTATATGTATTTTCCAGTTTAAATTTTCGTCTATAGTTAGCCTATGAATTTAGTGTCAGTCACTTCTTTTAGTTTTAATATATTAAGTCTTCCTTTATTTTTATTATTATTTCCTCTATTTAACCGTATGTATTTTGATTTATTTAAATTGATTTTTAAGTTATTCATATTGAGCCATTCCATTAAGCGTTCAATTGTGTCATTGTCATTAATTATGCTATGTGTTTTATTTGATATTACAATTATGTGTATGTTACAATTATCTATTGATGCTGACTACGTCATTTAAATAAGCTAGAAAAAAAGTCCCAGGAACCCTTCCCTGAGGCACACCGTAACTGTTATATTTAAATTCAGATGAGTACGAAGTGGCTTCTTTACTGTCGTTTTATGTCATGACTGTAACGTACTGTTGTCTATTATGTAAGTAACTGAAAAGCTGATGGAGTGTTTGGCCTATAATCCAAACGTTTTCCAGTTTCTGCACCAGGTGCTCCTGCGAGACGAGTTGAAAAGCGTTGGATATATCAAGAAATAGCCCTGTGGTTAGACAATTAGTATTAATAATAGTAAGTATTGTCTTTATAAGGGAAAATACTGCTAGCGTAGTCGACTTTCCCTGTTGAAATCCGAATTGCTCGTCAGCTATTATACACTTTTCATAAATCTTAGAAAATATGGGTATCAGAGCTATCGGTCGGTAGTTATTAATGTTAAGTTTCTCCCTTTCTTAAAATTATTTATTATATTAATACTAATTCAAACAACTGGCGCTACTCAATCAATTTCAGCAATCAATTCTCCCTTAACACATTACCGCCCCTTTCGACATCACTACTACAAAATAACAACCCAGAGATTTTACACATAGTATGATATTTTATTAATTATTAAACAAGCCAGAAGAATGAGCTATGAAACCTAACCCTCAACCGTATGAAACTCATAGCAGCGAGCATGAAGTGAATTTGAACTTGCAAATCCTACTGTACAAGTTAAACAAGAAACTCCAAGTTGCATTTTGTAAGCAAGATGGGATCTACAAACTTATTGATAACAGTGCATGCCTCAAACTCATGTACTTATTCCACTTTTTACGGAAATAATGAGTTTTGTTATCTTTCTCTAGTCCGCTTTATTACGAGAATTCTTTAACTTTTGCGGTGAGAAATCATGCCCTCAATGCCATTCATGCGTTCTGAATAACATATTAAACTAAGTTTTAAAGTTTACAACAAGATACATTTTTTATAGC
>JAFELO010000650.1:530032-541206 GCA_017140195.1 Eumaeus atala | reverse complement strand
TCTACATTTCACGATGATAGGTATCATTGACTCCTGTTAATGCTCCTGGGCTCCTACCCAGGAGCATATTAAACAAGCTGATAGATTTTAAACTCCATTACGGGGTTCCTATTAAGTTCTAGCTGCCTACAGATATAACGTTAATACACGATCCTCATATGTTCGTCTTATTTCCACCACATTCTAGTAAGTTTACAGCAGTCTTCTTATGCAAAAGTGCATTCATAAAACCATGCAGACGATTCCCCCCCCCCACAAAGGGCCATCGGCTACTCAAAACCACACGAAACGTGATACCGAAGATTTATTTTTACGCCGGTATCACGTGAGCCAGTGGAACCTCCCAGGTCGTGCCGGGCCAATTACGCTGCAATGCAGCATGGCACTACCTCTTAAAAAAGGTATGTCAATGACACATGTCCGGTGATCAAGAATTATGATATTGGTTCATTGATTAGAGGTGTTCAATTGACAAGAGGTGATTTAACACAAAGTAGAGTAGAGACAGGGGAAAATACGAGACTTGGTAATTTTATATTTTTTATATTACGGAAGACAACATAACATTTATATTGTACTTAATTTCATACAAAATAACTTTTTAATAAGTAGCCATGCTAGCTCTTTCTGTAAGTACGTAATACTTGATGTGCCGAGTGTCGAAATTCCAACTAGCCAGTTTTACTTAACCTTCATTTTCAGCTCACTTGTGCGTACTTTAGTCAATAAACGACACAAAACAAAGTTGTGTACAGCGAAATTTCCTCCCAGCCTGTGTATTGTTAAAATAAAACAAGACAAAGAATGATTTGAATCGGGAAATAAATAAATTCTTTAATTTGTTAGAGTCCTGTCTTGCTCAACCGAATTATATTCACCTGGTGTTTGTTTCTTACACCAGTATACCTCGCGACAACTACACAATAATATCGCTAACTCTCCCGCCAGCCGACTATTCGCAGGAATTTATGTTAGCCGTTAACAAAAATCTAATTGGTTTTCACCCAGTGTTAGAGTTTTGAATTATCTTATTTGGATTCTAGGAATCAGTTTTTGCTAAATAAATATTTCATCTATTAACTCGTGGGTAACCAGCTTGCACTACAAGGTACTAAAAATATTTGATTTATACTTACTGGCACACGTAATATTTGCACGCTGACTTCCTCGTGGTCTAGTTCGATCGGTCTGATAAGGGATTCACCAGAAACTCACATTGCACGAAAAGAAATTTCGAGGCTGTATCAAGTGGGCGGGAGGCATGTCTCTGAAAGAGCTGACTCGATTTGAATGCAAATCAGCAATTACTT
Source organism: Eumaeus atala (assembly GCA_017140195.1). Lineage (NCBI taxonomy): Eukaryota > Metazoa > Arthropoda > Insecta > Lepidoptera > Lycaenidae > Eumaeus > Eumaeus atala. The sequence goes on along the minus strand of JAFELO010000650.1, from coordinate 539,896 downwards.
TCAATGAAGTATTGTTACAAGCCACACGAAAAGAGGTAGAATACCCAACTTTGGCTATGTCATGGATCTCGCAATGCATGCCAGAATTATGTGAGCCACAGTTTATCTCCATGACGTGCTGGCCCGATTTCTATGCAATGCAGCAATGAAAGTATCCCTTGTAAAATATTTATTCTTTCCTCTCAATTTTGTTGTAAAATTTATCTCTATCATTTCACTGCTTCTACTATCCCTCATAAAGTGTGTACGAGATGACATAGGTACACGTTTTTTTTTGTACAAAAAGCTAACGTCAAAGCCAGAAAGTGAATTCTTAGATTACAAAATTTCCCCGAAAGTCTATAATCCTGCTCCGGATTTATAATACTGGGGATTTGTTATAATTCCCCGAGAATTTTAGTAAAACAGCGAATGTAAATTGATTAGAACATTTTTGCTGCTTTATTTGACCCGTAATCCGCTTTATTTTGTCCTTGGTATAGTGCCTCGTTCATGCAACATATTTATTTTTACTCAATACAATAATTACATTTTAAAAGCCATTTGGAATCATACATCGAGAATACAAACAGGGCGCAAGATCATAAATACGTAAAAATTGACAAACAATGTATGTTTTACATTTTGTGGTAAAAATTTACTACCAGTATAAATTTGTAACGTTTTTTCAGCTTAATAATTATAATTAACACAGATGCTCACCGGGAATGGTTGCATCGATGCGTATGTGTCAGATCCACCGGGAGACGGAGGCGCTCTGCCATGAGTATGGCGCTGATGTGGATGCGACCCAGCACGCTTCAGAGGTGAGTAATAAATGATAGCCCATTTAGTTTAGACAGTTTTGTCAGCAGCACTGGAAGGAGTGGACCTCTCGCTGATCTGCTTAATGTTCGAGAGTGACAGGTCCTGGGCATAGATTGTCTCGTTCTGCGAGCTGGTCTTATCCCAGAAATAGGCCAAAGAATATAAGGCGGAGGATGCCGAGTCTTGCGGACGACGGACGGAAATGCGGCGAAGGAGTCACGCCCAGCTTAAGTCGCCTCTCGAAACGTAGTCCAGGGGTTAGAATACGAACCTGAACCCAATGCTCGTCCCAGACGTCGGAGGGATTTAAGTTGATAAATCTGCGTCTCTATTTTGGAGATGCCAAGTCACATACGAAGGACAGGCCAGTCTGTGCCCTGTTGCGGAAAGATCTGGGGCACGTCAGTTTAGGTGGCCGATGGCAGCTGCGAGGTTATAGTAGATATATGATTCATCTGCACGTCCCACACACCCATGCGCTCACGCCCTACGCAGTGCGTAAATGCATTACACCGCCAGACAATAAATAGATTTTAATTGCGGGCACTTTCTTGTATTGTATGTGCTACAAGGCTTATAAGACTAAGTGCTTAACATGAATTTGAGCTTGAATTTTCCATGAATTTTAGGGAAAAATGAATTTAGAGTCACACAAACATCCCGACAGTTTAGGAAGCTAGGAAGCCGTGAGCGTTCTGGTAAACAATAAGTTTGTGAATCCTTGCTACCTGTATTCAACTTAACAAATAACTTTTATACTACTAGAGATGTGAGAGTGGATACTTAACTGTATTAACACACTAACAGGGAGGAGGACTTCGCGACGGCACTGAGAAGAGCGTTCGTGTAGTAGAGGGCAGGAAGCCAGGCAGCGGTTCCTGTCGTACTTGACGACGTCGAAAGTTGCGGGGCTGACGAAGTTTTAGTTGGTGCAGTGACCAACCTTGAGGTAATCTTAAACCTGACCGGTAAATCTGCAAATTTGAAGGGCAGTTACGCTTTTAAAATAAATAATGCTGCCCGTTTGGTAAGGGACATGCTAGAGTCCCTAATATCAAGGACTGCAGAAGGAGAGACAAGGCGGCTGAAAGCTGATAACACGTGGGTGTAGAGGAAGCTGGGCAACCTTCGAGTTCAAGGACGCGAAGAAGAAGTCGGCTGAAAAACCAAGTGGAGTCACAAATACGGTCAACTTTCATGAAGGAGGTTGCGCAATTGGTCGGCAACATTGTGGACGAGCGAGTATCAGGGTTGGAGTTGAGAATCCCTCCTGGGAACGCTTCCACTTGCTGGGGATAACAAGCCGCTGGAGAAGCAAGTTAGAGCCGCTATTGCAGCTAAGACGACAGCACCGGCTGCAACCGTCACGGAAGTGAAGTGATCGGATGCACGGGAGTTCCCATCCCTTCCCACAACATCGCAAGGCAAGGGCAGGGGTAAGGGGAAAGGGAGCAGGATTGGACGGCATTTGGGCCGTCCTCCTCAAATACTACGGCTCCTCCCCCAGCGGAAAGGAATGAGGAAAATTACCCCTAATGTGGGGGTCAACGTCTTGGATAGACGTCGTCCGCAGCAAGACAGCAAAGAAGCTGGCGGCACCAGCACCGTCTGCAAAGAAACAGCAGAAGCCGGTGGCTTCAGGGCTCCATGACAAAAAGAAGGAGGCGGCAAAGCCGAAATTGTCACTCTCTCGCTCCTCGGCTGTAATACTAAAGTTACGGCCTGAGGCAGGGGAGTAAGGAGTGACGTATATGAGGAAGCAAACCTACAGGAGCTGGGCATTGGCCCACTCCAGATTATCCAATCGGCGACCGGGGCGAGGCTGATTGAGTTGCCTGGCTCTACCAGCGGTGAAAAGGCCAACGTGCCTGCAGCTCATTTGAAGGAAGTTCTGGCGTAGGATGCAGAGATACTAAGTTCCGAGAAGAAGGCAGATCTAAGGCTCTCGGAAATAAGCGACGCGTTCACTGCAGAAAGACTGTTAGCTGCGTTGGCAGAGGAGAGTGGCTGCAAACCGGGTCAGGTCCTCGTGCGAAATTAACGCTCGGCTCGGGCAATGCCCACGTCAAGCTCCCGGCGACAGTGACAAAAAAGCTGCTGCAGACTGGGAGCATTTCGGTGGGGTGGAGTCGCGTCGGCATTCACCTCATGCTGGCACGCCCCATGCACTGTTACCGTTGCCTGGGAATGGTACACGTAGCCAGCACGTGCGGAGGTGACACTGATCGCAGCACATTGCGCTACCGCTGCGGTCAGTCCGGCCACAAAGCCACCAGGTGCAGCGCCACCGCAAACTGTGCGGTGTGCGCGGATGCATGAAGGCCGGAGGGCCACGTGATATGTATTGCCAGCCCCCTGTCATTCGCGGGAGGGGTCCCCAAAAGGGAACCTGAGCCGGGTCAGTAGACGCAGAGATGGCTTACAATGCCTGGCCATCTCAGCGTCCTCCAGACGAACGTTAACCATTCCGCCAGGGCTCAGGGCCTCTTCCTGCAGTCCATGGCGGAGTGGGCGATCGATTCGCGATCGTAGCCGAGCCGGAGACCGTGCTCGCCAGCCCAATCTGGGCTGGAGACACCGACGGCTCGGTGGCGATCGCGTTGCAGCTTGGAGCCCCCCCCCCTCGTAGTCAAAGGGAGGGGTACATGGCAACGGTTCGGGGTGAGGTTGCCTTCGTTGGGGTATACTTCTCCCCGTACCACAATTTGGTGGCCCTAGAACAGTTTCCTGAAGTTCTAGGGCCGCTGGTGGGGCAGCTAGCCCCCCTCTATGTGTTAGACCTCAATGCTAAGTCCATGGCTTGGGGTAACCATCGCACGACCAGAAAGGGAGGGAGGTGAAGATGTGGGCGATAGTTACCGGACTGTCCCTTCCAATATAGGGACAGTCCACACCTGCGTGCGATGGTCGGGAGATTCCGTGGTGGATATCACTTTCGCCATGCCGGACATCGCACTCAGAGTGGAGGAGAAAGATAAACAAGGAGGCGGCTCGGCTGGCCGAGGTCAGTTTAGACCTCGTGATCAGCCGCATTGAGAGGTGAGGGCTTCGGGTCAGACAAGATAAGACCGAAGCCCTTCTCTTTCGCGGGACCGGCTGCAGGGGGCCCACACTGGGGGCCGCTCTGCAGATCGGAGAGGAGAGGGTCAGGTTGAGCCCCCACAACAAATATCTGGGACTCATCATTGACGGAGGGTAGACCCTCGGCCCACGCTTCGCTATGGTGGGAGCGAAGGTCGTGAAGGCGGTGAGTGTGATGGGCAGACTCCTCCTGAACCTCGGAGTACCCAGCGCCGCCTGCAGGAAGCTGTACTCTGGAGTATGGCGATGTACGGTGCACCGGTTTGGGGGCACCGTAAGGTATCGTGGGCTGCAGCGACAGCCCTAGCCAGCGATCCCCCGTGGGAACTCGTAGCGGAGGCTCTTGCAGAGAGCTGCTCCTATGTCTCGGATAGGGGGGCTCTCGGACAGAACCGCACGCAGGACGAGATCCTGCGGGTCTGCCGACTAGGGCATGTGGCGTTAATGAAGAAGTTTGGAAGGACCTGGCACGGCAGCCGTAAGGTAGAGAGATAACGGCTGCCTTGCGCCTGGTCCTCGAGCGGTGGATGCGCCGTAGGCGCAAAACCCCTGACCTTCCGTCTGAAGCAGGTGCTCACCGGGAACGGTTGCTTCCGTGAGTGTCTGTGTAGGACGGCCCACAGGGAGCCAACGACTCGTTGTAACGATTAGACTCGGCCTGGCACACCCACGAGGTGTGCCCGAGATGTGCGGCACTGCGTCACGAAATGATATCATTTATCGGCGGGGGCTTGGAAAAGTCAAGCATCATCGTCGCGATGCTCGTCAGCGACGAGTTCTATCAGGCGATGGCTTCTTTCTGCGACACCGTCATGTCCCAGAAGGAAGCCAACGAGCGGGTGAGAGAAGAGGCTGCCGACGCGGCCCCCATCGCCGACGAGGAATGGGGGCACGAAGGAGGCCCTATCTTCAACGCCTTCAGTAGTGCCCCTGCGTTTCGTGTCGGGCCGGGATGGGAACCCGGTCCACTTCCTCAGGACACGGCGTCGTGGGGACTGTCATAGCGTTGATGGACAGTCCCCGAGGAGGCGACGTCTAATATTTTCGCCGAGGCCAGCCTGTCCCTGGAGCGGTCCTGTTGCCTGTAGATCCGGGTCTCTCCAGTAATAGCGGCTAAAGGCTTCCGTGTGGGTTTAGTTGGTATTGCTACCCAATGACCGAGTCCAATATAGGTCTGGCTCCCAGGCTACCAGGTATATGCATAAATGAAATCCCCTTCGTCAAAAAAAAAGATTTTATTAGTGTGTAGTACCTGGGGTGAACTGTAACTCCACGAGCAAAGCTGATTGAACCGAGGGGGCTGCTCTTTGTATCCGTATTATAAGAAGAGGAAACTAAAGAGCAGGAGGAGGAAAATGCGCTCTTTTTGCCCCTCTTGTATAAATAGGGAACAAGAAAAAAGGAAGTATACGTGCTTTTGCACATGGCGCAAGGGGCAAGGATGGGAACCTTTACACTATCCCAAATTTGGCGCAGTTGTCCTTAGGCGCGAAGCAACTGTTCCGTGGAGATGAATGTCCTTTAGGGGGCGACTATACTGCATAAATCATATGTATATCTCACAATCATATGGGACACACAAGACATACTGACATACATACATACATACACAAGTATGTGCGCAAATACGACTACACTCCCTATTTCCTTATTTATTCCGAAGGGACGGCAATTCGACAAGACCGGAGTAGAAATCAGGCGCCGAAGTAGCTTGCTCTCCTAAGCACGGGAGTGTAACACCGCCAACTTCCTTACCCCGGACTGTTATTATAAGTGATACGTGACCGTATCATATATCACCCAGATGCCTAACATAGTATTTATTAATTCAGTACCGCGCTATATGGCGCAGGGTGAGGGCGCTCGTGTCGCCCTTGCCTATGTGACGTATCGTAGTGTGTCCATGCATTGTAGCCATAGCAATGACCTGAATTATGTATGTACTATTCCTGGCATGACCCATCTTGACACACACGCGCATCGCACTTGTAAAACCTTAATAACACTTTCCTCGTCAGCATAGCGTGCATCAACCAGAGTGTGCCAAGGACAATATAAATACTGCTTCAGAATGTTTTACAACCATATGTCAATACCTAGATTTTTGTATTTCTTGATACAAAACGGGTATTATAACATACATAGTTTAAGCAGGTATGTTACTTTTAAATCCTATAATAGTTACTGATAGTGTGATACACGAAGAATTATTTACTAAGCATTATTATATGGTTTTTCCCGGTGGGGATAAAAGGTTCCGCCCTGAAAGGCATGTACTCCAAGTCGTGGGTATGCGATATATACTCGTACAAGCAAATTGTAATCATGACTTGTGACTCTCTCTCTCTTTACGTCTCTAGCAGTGGACGTCTTCGCGCTGCTGCTGATGGTGATAGTTACTAAACACACAGCGAGCAGCGACGATCTCACAAAGAATAATTTTCATTTTTATTTGATTACTAAAATTTTCGACACGCGATTGTCAGGTGCTAAAACTTTGTTGGTTCTACTTATTATCTTATTGAACTCTGTAGATCTAATTAGGAAGCCTTCGTCAGAATAATTAAGGAGACATATATAATTAGTAATGTAAAGCTTAAGAGTTTGCTTGTATGAACGCGTTAATCTGAGTAACTGTAGGTCTGAATTGTTTTTTTTTCTTGTGTTCAATTGTCAATAAGGGAATTTTAATCTATATACCGGATATAAGGGACGTGTTACGCAGGAGAAACCGCGGAGTGATGCTAGTTCTGAATAGGAATGCTATAAACAGTTCGACAAATTTTTCTTTCTTGACGTTGCCGTACGCGTCAATTGCTTGTTATTTGTGATATCAAGATGACGCTTGATGCGTCTTTAGCCACACACGGTGATTACTGCAGTACCTTTTACGATACGCTCGCAGACCGTCGCGAAAAACTGACACCCTGAAGTCTGTCAACATTTTACGTTCTCTTGTTACGCCAAAGAAGTATTTATTAACACTAACGCATATAAGATAACTAATAATATCCCAAACATACGTATATATTTTTAAATAACTACGTTAATTGAGAATCAAGGGAATAATATATTCTGAGAAGGTGTTATAAACCGTTATGTATTTATTTTTCTTGTTCAGTGTATTCATTTATTTTCTTACGATACTCCTTTCTCGTGTTTTTCACCTAATGACTCTTCTCTCCATAATATATATATTTCTTTTTCAACTAAAAATAGGCGATAAAAGTAAATTAATGAAATAAAGTAACGACAAAGCATCTTTACATAAAAGTCCTCCGAAACATCAACGTTTTTGTACAGCTCATTTAATGAACACGAAAGGGCCACAAATAAACTGTTATTTAAATGTCTTACTTGTGTTGCGTGGATTATTTCAATTATTTATCTATTTTCAACCAACTTCATAAAATGGATAAACATGAGAAGAAAATAAATTATGAATAGGAGAGTAAAAGTCTTGGTAGCGGCTTGCAGTTATCCATGAGTAATAATATTATATAAATTATTGCTCGAGTAATACACGTACTGCGAAAATAACTTACAACCTTTTATGTGCATGATAGGAGACAGGATAACATCAAAGACGCCGCACCATCAAAGAAACCGCGATAAAATCCGTAAAAGTAGTTTTATTGTAAAGTTTTATACTTTTGTAGAAAAACGATTTTACTTAATTTCGCACAGAAAGGATATTCAAAATAACAGCCGTCGGTTTGCGGAGAAAATAGAGAGAGCTACGAGTACAAATAGCCATCCGACTAAGATAAAAGGGTTCCGTCGTTTTGTTAAACGACATTTAGTTATGAGGCTCGCTCGAATAACATTGACGGGGAGTAGCTACCCCTATGTATCTATCTACCCATAAGCTCGGAGTAGTAAATAAGGAAAAAAAATCAGATCTTCTCATATTTGAAATTCTGTTGTAGCTTTAGTGTTTTTCCGAGGAATGATGACATTTTTTTAGAATGCTGTAGAAAAAACTAACAGTAGAAAAAAGGTAATAAATACATTTATAGTTTTATCATAACGTATAAGTAACTGTTTTTGAAAAACTAAAACGTTGACTATAGCTAATTTCTGGGTGTCGGTTTATCGTGACGGTGTGCCCGCGAATTGTAAAAATTCACTATCATCATCTTTCCCTATTGCGATCTAAACTTGTGAATTACAGGGGTGTATGAATTACAATTATAGAATATTTTTTTCTTGGGAACCACTCTATGTAAGGGTGAAAACAGCATGAAAATCCGTGTAGTTGATTTTGGGAAAATCGATTACATACAGACATACTGCTTTTGTGGAATTTGTTTTATAAAAAGTATAGGTGTGTATTTCGTGTAAATTACATTTCGGAGCTCCGTAAAAGATTTCCTGCTGATAGGCTCTAGTACTCATTATGACGTACTGCGCAATAATAGCGGACACTTGGATCGCAGACGCCCATTATCCTTTAGAAATCACCACATAAAATACAGCCTCATTTCATCCGTACATTGATTTCATATAACTGAAATCGTTTGCCATTACGTACTCAAAATCGAATGTATGTCATGTATACAAAATGAATGCCTATTTGCTGTTAAGCATTGCGATGCTTATAGGTATCTGCTACTACTGTTAGCAATTGACGGAACTTTTTTGGAAAATTTATATTATTTTATATGTATTATATATCGTTTTCTTTAAATACTTTTGAATTTTACTCTTTTAATTAATGATTTAATGCGTGTGGTATAAAATACTGCACAGAACATGATAATTAAAATAGTATAACAACAGTAATATTAGAAAGTAATACCAGCGTAATACTTTCTCCAGCTTTTTTACATCTTTGCCACCCGAAGTATGTCCGTTCGTAGCAAAAACAGGATCCTTTTGGCGAATACCCCACCACGGTTCAAGCCTTGTCATTGCGGTGGGGCTTAATAGCCCTGGGTGAACCCAGGTGAAGCCAAGAACCGAGAGGGATCCATGCACCCCTCTTATAAGAAGAGGGCTTCAAGATCAGGGGGAGAAATCGCTCTCGGAACCCCTATTATAATAAAAGGGGACCTAAGAGCAACAGGAGGTGGCGCTTCTGGGCAGGACAAGGGGTGAGGACGGGAACCTCACCCCATTGCATTGTCCCAAAATCGGTGGGATTGTCCTGCTGTGCTGGGCAACCCCATCTGTATAGGTGGATTTGGTCCCTTAGGGGGATGACTAGCCGTTTAGATGAATGTGAAGGATGTATGAATTTCAATGAAGCAAAGGAGGCATGTCCAAATTATTCATTTGATTTTTTTTTCATTCAACCATCTCGTTTGAGTTGAGAAGACGATCTCCGTGCAGTAGCCGGTCCGGGATGGATGCGAGGAACGACCCACCACAGCACTGAACGGTCGACCAACACTTTTTTTTTTCCTTAATGCGGCCTCTAGAACCTTACTGGCCTATCTGTCATCTGTTCTTCTAAGTGTGTGTCCAGCCCATTGTCACTTCATCGAGCTTATTCCTAGATACTTTATTTCTCTAACTTATGACTTCGTCACGAATTCTGTCAGACAGAGAAACACCCAATATAGCACATTCAGTAGCCCGTTGAACTACCGCAAATTTACGGAAGAGTCCTAAATCAAGAGGCCATGTTTTGGCCCGTAGTTCATGACGAGGAGAACGTATTGGTTGAAGACTTTCGTCTTCAAGCTCTGTGGTACAGGCGACGTGAGAATATGACGCAGCTTCCGGAATGCTGCCCAACCCAATTGAATCATTCTATCCGCTTCCTTCTCGAAGTTATGCTGATATAACTGTAATAATTGCCCAAGGTAGACGTATTCGTCTACTACTTAGAGAATAGCTATCGAAAATATCCATGATCATTGACCAGCCTAGAGAGAACGTGTTCGTAGAACATGACCTTTGTCTTGTCCAAGTTCATCCTAAGCCCAATACGTCGGGAGGATATATATATATATATATATATATATATAT
>JAFELO010000650.1:506364-530019 GCA_017140195.1 Eumaeus atala | reverse complement strand
GGGGGGGGGGCGTGGAGGATAGGTGGGCAACGCATTTGTTGGTAGTCATCAAAAGGCTTCGATCACTCGTTTGCTCCCATGCTATAAAAACATGTTATATTGATTTGTTTGTTTGATAGAATAAAATAAGCTTCAAAAACATTTGTTTGTTTGATAGAATAAAATAAGCTTCAAAACTTTTACCATTAGTCCTACATTATTTCTGATATAGGCTATGGACCATTTTCTATAACGTTAGATATCATTATGAAAACTTCGACAATGTAGCCAAAAGTGTGAAAAAGAGATAAATAAATCCATATATCGCAAACGCAGAAAACGCACTGTCCCACAGCAGACGTTGTTTTCTCATAAATTGCATTTGTTGTCATGGTAACATATAATCAAAGAGTTTTGTCATATGTTATGAAGGGAATTATAACATTAGCTGACTTTATTAATGAAAGCTTTTATTTATTGTATCAGTGTATCTAATAGCAATGTCCCCAAATTATTTACGATATTATAATTCAAATTCATGACGTGATCATTTTTAAGTTTACTGGAATGTTATACGTCATAAAAAACTACTAAAACTATTTAAGTATTTTGTTTGTATATATTGTTACATAGCCTTTTGCTGATTGAAAATATAGAAGTAAAAATAAATACAGTGCTCTGTAATATGTAGAGTCGCGTCGGCATGTGACATCGCAGACTCTCCCGTTGACAACGTGCACGTGAATTCCGGGATAGACAAAGCCCGCCCCATGAAAGAGCTTTCATTCACTCCGCAGATACCGTAGTTTGGAGCGCGTTGTGTACACTTTGATAACAGTTATCCATGTTAAATGTTTGTTTATTTTTACCAAGTTCCTCGTATGTTAATAAAATATATTTCTGAGTCTGAGTCGACCCGTGATTTAATTTGGGTCGTTTATTTAACTTAATCGATATGAGATTAGGAATTGATTTCTTCTTCGATGTATGACTATTTTGAAACCATAACAGCTACTAATTAAGTACTTAGTTATGTTAGCCTCACCCATCCCTACTATAAGACTTAATGTTTAGACAGCACCTATTTCCTTCACAGGAATATCATGTAGCGTGTGAACCAGGAATGTTTTCACATTATGAACGGATTTACATGCTACATATTGAAGCATTCAATTAGAACATCTAACTCTGTTCGGTTGTCTCATTAAAACAAGTTTTAGTTTAAGTAACAATTTAAAATCCAAATCTTTTGAATTGTTTAATTAAGTTTAAGTTTAAATAAAGTTTGAAATTTTTAAAAAGTTATTTCTCGCTCCCGGAAACTTGACTACTTACACTTATACAATATTTACACTTTTGAAAGTGATAAAAACAAACATGTTTTTAAAAATATGTGCTTTGATATACATTCGATTGTCATTCATGTAAATAATATGGAGAAACAAGTGCACCGGAAGAGTTAAATAGCACACACATAATGCAAAAAGCACAAACAAAATATAGCAATAATAATATTTACTATTTGGCTGATATTTCCTAAACTTTTGTAATTGCTAACTTAGCTTTATAATTTTTTATTGTTTAAAAGAATATCCATAAAATGTAAATTTTTGATGATAACCTTGTTGCGCTGGCACGACCGGGGAGGTACCACTCCAACGCAACACCGCCATAAACTGATATCTTCGGTGTCACGTTTCGTGTGGTGTGTGGGTAGCTGGAGGGCTATTGGGCGAGAGGAGGAAAGGGGGGGCACCTCACCACCATAGTAATTATATGTATGTTTATGAGCGTCGGTAGTCATACAAAGGTTTGCCCCTTATTCTATAAAAAAGTCCTTCTAAATGTCAATGAAGTATACTTGAGAGTTCAATACTAAATTCATTTAAACTATTAGACCTATGAAAGTGTATCTAAAGATCACATTCAGGCATCGGTTATTACTGGAATCTTGCAAGAAGAAAAGTGTGACTGCAGATCAATGAAGTACACATTGTAGCAAGTTCTATGTGCTATTTGCATCTTGCTTGCATAAAAGTGCATTTGTATATCAATAGAGTTTACTCAGAAGTTGGAGCAATTTGCTCCAGGCACGTAGCACTCTAAGAAGTGCATCTTGACGTCACTGAAATTAGATCTGGCGGAAACTTCTTCTATTTTACTTGAAGAAAATTGTATCTAGAAGTTGTAGGAGAATATTAAAATCCTCCAATGGTTTGTTAATGCGTTCGTGCAATAAAACATTTTTGAACCATACAAGAAAATAAAATATGTGTTCCAATAAAAGAATGTAAAACGACAAACAACGGTAATGGAAATCCGACCATAAAAGTTTCACTAGGATATATTGCACGAAAAACAGGAAATGGTTTCATTTATAGTATGCACAATGAAAAAAGTGACTACTGCCTTCTGTAATTAACCATGACTATACAGTGACAGACCAGAGTGCCATCTCCACTGAAACCATTTCTGGGTTAGAATTCATTAAAGTATTCCGACCCCGCATGCCATTAATAAATTAGATTGTTAATTGAAAGAAGATAAAGACAATATTTTTAACTAGATGCTGAAATGAAACATGTAGTTTCGTAAGAGGCAATGCTATGGTTGTATTACAGGTGAATTGGACCGGTACGACCGGAGAAATACATCTGGATCATCACACAATACCGCCTAATGATAACTGTGCTGTCGCATTTGGAAAGGAAGGGGGATTTAGGATGACACACAAGTACAACCTCTTTGTGGATATATATATATATATATATATATATATATATTGGTAGTCACCAGAAGCCTCCGAATGCTTTATGCCCTTACAACCTTACAACAGGGATTGTCCAGAGTATTTCTGAAATGCGGGTAAACAATTTTCGATTCACGGCAGTTGAAACATCTTTTCTCGGCTCTAGTTACTGTGTAGTTATTATAAACTAGCAGTAAGTCTCGGCTACGCATGGATATTTCACTAAACATAGCAAAACGTGTTGATTGAAATAATATATAAAATTTCGACCTCGTATACATTATACATTATAATGACAGCAAATTAAATTTACGACAGAACAATGTATGTCGAGACAGCTAGTTGTGAATATTTTCTGCAGGTAAATAAGGATAAACTTGTATTTTTCTTTCACCTTTGGTTAAAAATAATTAACAAAATTATAAAAATGTTCTATGTTCATCACAGACAATGTAGGATCCTAATGGTAAAAGATTTTGTCAAATTGGTCCCGTAGATTCTGAGCAGATAATGTTGTTGACAACAAGTTGTGAAAGTTGAGGTGATACACACGCGCGACTCTTAGAACACGTAATGCCTCTATAGAAGTGGCTGCGGTAAAAAAAAATCGTCTAGAAATATATTATTGTTTTATTGTATGGAGAATTGTAATTAAGCATTTACACAAAATCTTAATAGGTTACTTCATCTTCCATTACTTGGCATTATGATGCGATCTCAAATATTATACATATTATTTATTTATAATTGTCTTTTTTTGTTTCAAAATGTGAATAGATTGAAATAATTAGATTTTTGAAAATGAAATATTTATTATGTGTAATAACGTGTCTACCCTCCATGATTTCGTTTAATTGTTTAGAAGATAAGTCTTTATTAGACGCGTGTGGCCGTGCATACTAATAAATATTGTTTATACGTAACGATCTTCTGAGTGGGCTGGTACAGGATCTTCGCGAGACATCTTCGCTTTACATAAAAATTTTATCACTTGTTCGAAAAATACCTGACAACGATGATTTTCGTGAAAAGGATTTGTGGATGTTTCTTTGTAGAGTTAAAAGTATTCGATATATAATTTGTTTAGAATCATGGCGTGTTAATCAAGTTCCTAGGAGTACTCATAAAAATATTTTACTAACATGACTGTACTTGTGACGGGCTTAATCCACCACACTTTCCCACTACTGATACTCCTGTGACTCCACAGGAGACCCTTTGATACGGTCGCAGGAAGAGTTTCTAGAACGCTAAAAACTTATCTGGGAGCCGCTTTGAATTCAATCTGAAGGAAAATAGGAGGAGAAGGCTGTAATATACAATAGATATGAGAAGTGTTTCCGGTTTTACAGCTTGCATTATATGGTCAAATAATACTTATAACCCACAAACGGGAAATAAATGAAGTAGATTTACACAGTCCAATCACTTACACGTTGGAACCTATCCAATTGCATAGACGAGTTACGCTTTATCAAAATTTACTGAAAAATGCCAGACAATTTATAACGTCAGGGAAAGGGAAACCCATTTTCATTGAGTAATTATTGTAACTTATCGTTACAATAATTACTCATCACGTCTCATCATATAATACGGTCACTGTCTTGAAAAGGGAAGGAGGAAAAGGGTAGTCAGACAGTCAGTCTTCTGGTGATAGCAAACGTCCCTAAATATTCGTTGCCATATCATAGTACCCCATTGCCGGCCATGTATGCTACGAAAATATCAAATTCTGGTTTGATTAAATGCACTTCATATCTCATTAACTCATTATAAGCCGCACAGAACTCAAAAGTATAGCGACTTTAAGCCATAACGTCAACTAGAGTTTTTTTTCTTGCCAAGGTACACAAAACCAAACCCTCCATGGTTTGAGCCTTGTCGTGGCGGTGGGGCTCAGTAGCCTAGGGTAAACCCAGGTGAAGTCAATTGAATAGAGGAGAATGTTCTTTGCATCCCTCTTATATGAAGAGGGGACTAAAGAGAAACAAGAAGAGGTGCTTTGTGCACGGGGCTAGGGGCGAGAATGGGAACCTCACCCTATTGCACTATCAAAAACTTGGTTGGGTTGTGCTGTGGTGTGGGATGACCCTGCTGTGGAGGAGATGTCACGTCAGTCCTTAGGAGACTGACTAGGTGCCCTGATAATTTGTCGTTCCGGGCATCTTACCAAAGGCTCCCTCTGAGAGTACATTCATCATCATATGAGGCACGTCCATCCCTATGGAGTCGACCATGAAACATCTGGGTCTGTTCCTTAATAGACGGTGGACATTTAACGAGCACTTTAGGTGCTTAGGGCCCAGACTTGTGAGGGTTGCAGGCGCGCTCAGCCGACTATTACCTAATGTGGTACCTAATGGTTGGTGCCAATATAGGCTGCCATCGCCTTTACATATCCGTCATACAATCGATGGCCTTGTACGGGGCGCCAATATGGTGTGACAAGCTCCCGGCCTTTAACAAGGCCCTTTTGCGCCGAACACAACGGATTAAGACAATAAGAGTCATATGAGAATACCGCACGACGCCTTGCAAGGCGGCTTGTTTACAGGATGGGGGGTACTCCCCTAGGATCTGGTTGCAGAGTTGCTCGTGATAGTGAAATAATTTTCTCTACTCAAGACGTCCGGTGTTTGAGACAACACTTTGTTGGCCGTTTGATTGGAAAATGGAAGCATTGCCTGAAGGTACCTTCGGTTGGTCAGCACACGGTTCTAGCGATGACCGGTCTGGGATACATGGCTCAACCGGCAACACGGTGTTCTCATTTTCTGCCCTTCTCAGGTCTTAACGGGGCATGGCTGCTTTGGAGGGAACTGTACAGTAACGGTGAGGTCACTCGCAGCGATACGTCTAGATATAAAAGTTTATACCTCGAGCACGTTTAATAAAGACTAGCGCGAGGCGGGCGTTACGTGGAACTTTATAGTTAACAAATTTCTTCGTTTGTTCATATATGTTGTCACTTCGCCTTTGTTCTGTTATCTATTTTTATCGTCAGTGGATCTTTTTAGAGTTATGTGCCTTAAAATGAACAAAAAACCATTAGACGATTTCTTTGTTGTCAGTTCGTCTGTCCGTCGGTCTATTCGTCGGTATCTATGTGAAGATCTTTTTCTCGGTAACACATGAAAGGATGAAACTGAAATTTACGTTGAATACCCCTAGTATTCGACGTAAATTCTACATCATGTAGTTTTTATGCGATCCCAAAGAAAAACACAATGCACATAAACTGCTTTACCTCTTGATTGCATTGACTTATTATAAGTATGATTTTTCCAGAGCTTTAAAGCATTCTGGTAATTGACGTAAACTTCAGCTAACGCAAATTTTATACCCTTCCACGCGTTTCAGAGAAAAGGCCTCAGAAAACAGATGTGCAGACGAATTGACGAAAAGACTTTATTAAAGATACAATACACAAGAACATCAATAGCACGAAACCCTTAGTCTGCGAGTAGTACTCGAACTTGTTCGGTTTATAGCAGTAATCCTTTTGATGATAACTGACTCCCATAAACGTCTGCATAATTACTATGCCGACGCTTGTTACACAAAACGCGAAATTATGGCTTTGCGGCTTTATGTGAGCGAGAGATATCTCCTCGCACATGCTAACCCAATTCGTCTACAATTTTATGTAAACAAATTTACGCGAAGATTACTAACTCGTTAAGATCATCAATTAATCATGAATATGAGGCAATGATGATTAATTTATGCGGTCACGGCCGGGGTGGCGACGCTCGCACGCAACATAAAAGTGTGAAGTAACGGCTATACTGACATGGTTCGTACAATTCGTAAATCGCCGTTCATCCTATGGATTTGTAAGTTATGTGGGTGTTTTTGGCGTCCGTGGTTCTGTCTGGACCTTTGCCCCACTATGATATAAAAATATCACTATTTGTATTCAAAAATGGTAGGCGAAAGGTTAACAAAACAGACGTACAATGCGAATGTGGAAGAATGTAGTTACAGAGGAAGACCAAGACTGACATACCATGATCAGATTGTTGTGGTACTGTTTGAAGGTGTCAGGAATCTTCGCAACCAGCGTGTCTGTATTGAGAGAGTGATGAATGTGGTGGAGTAAGGCAGGTATGTAAGGATCATAATCATGGCAATCCGTTCACTCTGCCTACTCCATCAGGGCGCTGGTGTGAAGGTGTGTCGTTGTTATTGTTGCTATACACATCGTCCCCGAAGATTTATAATAATTTGTATGTACGCTTATATACAAGAGCTTAAGTAGTGTACATAAAAAACGAACAATTAAATATAAAGAAATAAATAAGGAAAGAAAAATAAATAAAAAAATGTTTTTTTATACACCCTTCCATGTAACATTCGCACAGAGCCTATCCAGACGTCTTCCCCCCCCCCCTACTTACATCGCACCGTTGCACTGAGCGATCGGGAAGTCACGCATCGTACGAAACGCGATACAACATCGCACTGCTTCGTATTTTGTGACATTTTATTATACCGTGTACCTTACCTTATACAATGTAGCAACGGCACATATAAGGGACTCTTTGAAACAAGTTTTTTAAGAGTACTTAAAAAATAAAATAAGGTACCTTCACGCCTACTATCCCCGAAGAGGTAGGCAGAGGTATGTTAAAGTATTTACTTCAATAATAAAGTACTGCTCTGTGTAAAGGCGGCCTAAGAATACCCTCACTCTCAATCCAAGCCGTCAGATTCATCAAAGGGCACTAGTCTGTTAACAACGGAGAGGCTACAGCGAGCTGGTGGTTTGGTGTCCCGTCTGTTCCATAGTGTCAGTGAAATAGACGGGAGCACCGAACGGCGCAAGCGCCGAGTGATGGCAGTCCCATCAATCAGATCGGCGACAGGACGCAGTGGCGCTGGTCCAAAACATAATCTGTGATTGCCAATCCGCCTGCTCAGCGTGTCAATTATGAGCATTAGCCCCAAATGGACGACAGCAATAGAATTCAGCTCCTAGATAGTTCCACTATTCCTGGTCACGGTAGCCGCCATTGTAACGGTGGAACAAGGGGTGTTAAGAATCTCCGGGCTACGGATCACTACAACCGATTTGACCTGGCTACGTATAACGGAAGCTCAGACTAGATAACCAATTGGTTACACTGGAGGTGGAACTGGGAAAAATCCAATGGCACATTCCGGCGCTCTATGAAGTCCAAATACAAGGCAAGGACACCATAACTCGGCCATCGGGTCCCCTATTCCACTACAGGGAAGGCGACACTCCATCACAAGGCGGCGTGGGATTCCTCGTGAATAAGCCCCTCGTTGGCAACATAGTCGAAATCTCTAGAATGTCGGGTAGGGTGGCGTATATCATATCTAAACACAAGATGGGATATTGCTTCAAATTGTAACAAGTATAAAGCACCAACCTCAACCTGTTAGGCCCAATTCAATGTTGGTAAGGGGGTCTTTAATACTAAGCTGGGAGTTCGGAATGGTGTCAAATCGAGTCTGGGACCACATGGAGTTGAAAGCCGAAATCGCAGGGGGCAAATGCTGGTAAAGTTCCTTCAGTAGGTGGGCCTCTTCTTAATGAATTCCTTCTTTAAGAAGAAGCCCCATAGAAAGTGGATATGGCAGAGCCCCGTTACTGTGACATGGAACGAGATTGACTTTATTATGACGGACAAACTTTTACTTAGGGGTGTCTCCGTGATCGACAGGTTTAAAACCGGAAGTGATCACCGATTGGTGAGAGGCTCTCTGAATATAGGCTTCCGACGCGAGCGTGTCCGATTAGTACTGTCAACACTACGACCAAACTTCAGACTAACGATGGATGGACCTACCATCCAAAAATTCCAACGGGAATTAAAAAATGCCCTAGAAATGCCGGAAACTATAGTGGGAATGGATAAGGTCATGAGTGGCGTGATTGCATGCGGGGCGCGGGTGATGTATATTGTAGGAGTAGTAAGTATATGAGTCTCAGGTGAGTCGCTTGTTCCAATTAATTTCATTAAAATCATTTCGCAAACAATTCACATATATATTGTTAAGGCATATCTTCACATCTATATTTATTTATTTATTTATTGCTAGCTGCTTGTTATAAATTTTAAGCTAATTACTTCGCATATAATATGAATTTTAGGGGAGCTAACGAGATCTCATCAAATTATATTTAAAATTTTAATTAATTAGGACTGAATTAAGCCGAATGCAATAAAATGGTGAAGCAATACATTTAAAATGCCAATGTATAAAATTCGACAGCTGTTGCTGTCATCAGACGTATGTACGGATGTTTTGTTGGAGCAACTAATTGATTGAGTCGCTTCTGTGGTGTAACGGTGCGAGCGTCGCCCCTTTAAAGACCGTTAGCCGCGTGGGCTCCGGGGTTCGATCCCCAGGTCGGGCAACTGTTATTAAATGTTTCTCAGATTATCCTGAGTTTGCATCACATTGTTCGGAATTAAATTCATGTTCGGGATAAAAAATTGCCCGAAGTGGCCATACACTTGCCACCCATGACATCGTGGGCCCCCAGTACCTTGGCTAATCGTGGGTGTTGTAGTATATCTAATGGATTAACGAGTTGTGGATGTACTACCACATTTCTGCCCACCTCTTCGGAGATAACAGGCGTGAAGATACTTTTTTGATCATTACTTCAGAAAAATACTTAAATTTAGAGTGATTCATTCCAATACATTTTTGTCATTTATAAAATTCTTTACATTATAATAGGACTTTTATATGAGCTTCTCTTTGACGGTAGCTTTAAATTTATGAATTAACAAATCTGTAATATTGCTGGGAATGTTATAATAAAACCATATACAATTCCCAGTAAATGATTTTCAATTCTATGGAGCCTTGAGGAGCGCAGCGAGTTTATTTTTATTTTTATTTTTGATATGATGTACATCACATTTCTTCTTGAAATTTTCTATATTTTTATGGACATACATAAGTTTTTAAAATATATAGGCCACGCAATAAAATTTTTGCAGTTTCAAATTTATCCTTAAGCGATTCCGATGGACTAATGTTATATATTGAACGAATATCCCTTTTCTGCAGAACAAAAACTGAATCAACATCAGCAGCATTAACCCTTAATAGAATTCCATATGAAAAATGCTGTAAGTAACAGAAGTAAACTAATTTAGCTGTTTCTACGTCTGCTATTTGTCGAATTTTTTTAACCACGGAAACTGCAGATGTAAGTCTGTTCGATAAACTATCTATATGGGAGCCCCATTGTAATTTAGCATCTAAAGTTATTACCGTTAAATACCGTATTTTGGGCTCTACTTCTTCACTATTAAGATGTACATACAGTAGTATTATTAGATTTAGCACTTGACAAAGTGCACTATTAAGTGTATTTCGTCTTTTTCTCACTTGATAATAAATTATTGGCATTAAACCATTTAACTCTTATAGGTTTTATTTTAGGCATTGTTTACATCATGAATAGCATGTTGACGCCTTTGAATATAATTGATGTCTCATCTGCAAACAATACTGTTCCACAATTATCGCTAACAAGGTAAGCTAGGTCATCGATACATACAAGGAACAGGAGTGGTCCTAAAATAGATCCCTGTGGGACTCCCATTTTAGGAAATTATCCCGGAGATCATTTTCCATTCACATCTACCCTTTGAGTTCTTCCACTTAAATATGAACTAATTAAATCAAGTGCAACCTTTAATTCCGTAGTGATGTAGCTTCCAGACCAATATTACGTAAATAACGACCTATCGGCGTAATGGTAATGTAATGCCGCGCAATTAACGACAGAGGTGCGTTGAAATCCCGCCCAGGTCATGGATATTTATTTATTTCCATAATAACCGCAAATACGTAAATTTATAAAACATTGTAAATTTACATTATATGTCAGCATCTATATAACAAACCCTTATAATTCGTCCACGAACATCATCATCTTTTCTTTTTAATTTTTTCATCATCATTAACATCGTTGACAGTTATAAAATTATTTAGCAATTTGTAATATTCCTTAGGGAGCGCGAGCACTTTACGGGACACAAGCAAGCGAATTGAAGTTGCTCCATTTTCGCAGATTCTATGATATCATGTTATACATATTAATTATACTCTTTTGGTATTTTTACTAAGCTTTTGAGATTAAGTGCAAATATATTTTGTGATTTTCCACAATATTGAATACTTCAAGGCAAGAATAATTTCCTAGAAAAATTTATTTCAAATCGTCGTCAGAATCGAAAAATATAATAGTTGCATTAATCTAAACGGAGCAGTCATAAACTTTCGTTGCATACTGACATCCATGCACCCGTATAAGGGTCATTGATTACTGAGACACGTAAACCTCTATTCGCCTTCTCCTCAATGAACCAGTGGCACCTGACACACCGCACGGCACCTGACAGTTTAGCTGTCACTTAAAGGCTATGTAAGCGAGAGTTACTACTTCCTAGACTCAGCTGCAATGCAGTAATTAGACTATTTTTCAAAAAATATTCCATGTTTAAAATAGTCTATATGACACATGTAAACCGCCGTGTTACTGTATCGATATATCCATGTATACGCATCGGGCACTAGTGGAGGCTTTGATCGTGCGTAGGAGTATAGAGACTATAAATAATACGTGTGACACTCACAACACATGCCTAGTGCGGCTCAGCTCACATTGGGCGTAGAGCCAAAGGCGTCATGTATTTGGTTTCATATTCACATATTCTGTAATTTTTTACTAACAGCGGGTCAAATGATAAATTGGAATGTTTTTATCACTACCAACGCCCATGGGCATGTTTTCTATAAGACTATAATGCGATTGTCAATGCGCGGCGGTCGGATGTGTTGCCCTCCTTTCTCTGATGGGCCATCGGCTAATCACAAACCACACGAAACGCGATAGCATAGCTGTCACTTTAAGGCGGTGGTCCATGGGGGGGGGGAATAAGGGCAATCCATCTTCGTACATAGCAGCACATACAAGCGACATATTTGCATAAATTGATTTACATACAAGCGACATATTTGCATAAATTGATTTAAATGTTAACATTTGGAAAGTAGAGCGGAATCGGCGTCAATTTGAGTTGATTGTATAAGAACCGTACCCGTAATATAGAGACACCGCTTTAGCTGCATGAAGTGCCTTCTAGTGTTAAATATTGGCACTAAGCATGTAACATGTAAAGAATGACTATGATAGATAATTATGAATGATCTAGTTGCCAGCTTACAAGTATTGTTATTATTACACGAAAAGTGCACGTTTCGGGTTCTAGATGGCGCGGTAGTATTGAAACACGGCCACAGTCTAATGATTGGATACTGTGATTTATAAAAAGGAATCGCTCACATAATATCGCTGCAAGGGGAAAGCTAGTTAGGGTTCGTGCGGTTTGTGACTTTAAGCAGGCGTATTTGTAGAGTAGGAGCAATGTACTCTCCATTACTTACTTATACGTTACTTGTAATCTCAAGATTTAACTGCCTGCTTGTCCCATAAAACACATACTTCATGTAATAAACACTCTATACGAGGTGCTTATAATAACTGGTAAGCGTATATCACACAAATTGATCGGATGCTCAACTTGAAGCTATTGTATTAGATGTTATCTTGCACGTTTCGTATGAACCTAACACTTTTTTCAAAGCAGATGTTTTTTATGTTTAAGATAACACAAAATATCAATCACATCGTCGCACAGGTCATGTGAGCTATGCAGTAGTATCGGTAGTTACAGCTAACCAGTCGCAGATATTTGGTAGACGTCTATCCATATAGAGAACTATGTGTCGCGTTACGTGCGGTTTATGAGTAGCTGGTAGGTAGCGGGCTCTGAGCAATAATATGTCAAAGACGGGCGCAAGGCTTAACCATCAGTCATGTAGATTTTAATGGGCATTGTTATGTTGCTACCTTAGCCAACGAATGGTTTCATTTCCGGGTTTCTCTCACTATATTATAACAGTCCTGTACTCATTTATTTTTGGTGCTTTAGTATTTTCTATGACATGTAGTCTTATGTGCGGGGTGCTAAAAAGCCATAAATTTAAAATTGATGCAGTTCAAACAATTGTTTTGCTGGAGGTTCACTTCAAAAATTTGGGTATTTTTTTAACAAAATACGCCATTTATTTACTGAAATACATAATAACAGAGGGTGTTTATTGATGTGGGAGAGTAAAGGAATGACTTCTGATATGGATTATAACATTTTAATGGACGAGCCTATTTAATATTGAATGAACAAACAATAATGACAATCCGTAATGTGTGAAAATACGAACACAAAAACTTAGCAAAGGTCCTATATAAAATTAATAAAAGGGCGCTTCAACATAGTGTAGAAGAGCGGATACTTACAGATTTACCAAATTGTCTATAAATATTTTTATAAAGGTTAGCAGACAGAGGATTAAGCCACCCATCACTTACCAAGGCGTCCAGAAGGGAGACAATACTTTCTAAGTAAAATTACACTGAACTAGACTAAGTTCCCATCGTACATAAATTATATTTATTCATGTAATAGTTATCCTGACGTCAAAAACTTGGCATAACACGCTTGCACAGATGTCACTTCAGACTGGTGTTCTGGAAAACAGAAGAGCAGTACTAATAGCTATTACATAATGTATAAGTTTCCATAAAAAATAGCTTATCTCCAATTTCTTTTTAAGTTATAGGTCAAGTAGGACCCCTTTATATTTTATTTGCTGCGTCAAAGATCTCTTGGAATAGACGCCCTGGCTGGGTGCCAGGTTAATAGCAGTTGGATATGCACTAGTGTTAGTCAGCCATTGTTTTCACCGAATAATATCCCAATGGGCTTGTATATCAAAAGTAATAATACACTATTAACTATTGTCCATTTTAACATTAATTCCATTATGTAATAAGCTTGGTGGAAAGAAGGAATTATTCAACAGATAAAATTATTGGTCGATTTTTTTCCATTACATTTGTAATCCACACCACGACTGGGATTAAACTTAATTTTGCCTCTAAATTTAGCCTTTGAACCCATAGACATCTACATAATTGATATGCAGATGTGTTGTCTTCTTCCCTGCACCTCCTCCTTCCGCCGAGAAATCAAAACGCACGAAACTTGTTTATTGAACGCAGTGTTAACATAATTACTGATGAAAATATAAAGTGGTTTTGTATTTATTATATACCAGAATTTAAGCCGCGTGTGTGCAATAAATATTTTTCAAATATCATATACAAATCATTGTCAGATTCTAGTTGTACCTTTCCAACTCATACCCGTGAATTCACTCTTGTAAAATGGATAAACAAAAATGAACCGTGTTGATAATTAATTCTCACGTTACTATCTGATTGTTCTACGATCCAGAAATGTAGATTCGCGACAGGGTTTGTTTGTTTTTTGTTTCGGCGGTTTCTCGAACAAGGTTCGAAGAAAAAGACACTTGTGTTAATACATCGTATGCATCTGTTACCCACGACCCATTACATATTATTATATATTATTGTAAAAATTGTATTTTAAAGACATATTATATATTATTGTAAAGTTTCATTAAAATCTATTTAGTAGCTTTTATGTGAATGAGTAAGAATCATCCACCCATACTTACAGAGTTCCGCTTTTATAATATGAGTAGGATATACTTATTAATACACTACTTCTTGCGGCTTTCACAAGTTAAGGCTTGGTATATCTTCTAACCTACTTGTTTTCGTTAGCTCAAACACATGTTATTATAACTATTATATGTCGGTAGAATTCTCATATAGAGTTTATTGTTTTTTACATTTTTATAGTATAGGGTCATAAACGATAAATTGGATTATTGTAATCATGGGCTCGTTTTTTTTTTTCGTTATGAGTGCCATGCTCATATGCTTTGCAATATAAATGATGCACGTTAAGAACAATTCTCAGGGGTTTCTTCCTATTTCCAGCTGTAGAATTTTTGAATTGTGAAGTAAAACAATGTAAAGCTATGTCCTACAGGCATCAACTCCCTGCATTTTAAGTTTCCCAAGACTCGGTTTATTCTGCGAAGATAACATTTTGTGAATTTTCTCCGTATAATATTTAGAAATACTTAATCGCTTACAATATTACAAAATCAGTTTGTTAACATAATTTATAAACTGCTCAATCTTATGTCGAGCGTAAACACTTCTTACAACTATAATATAAATTTCAGTCTGTCCTGTTCCCAAATGTATGTCAATAACAAATTTCATCATTTTGCTCGTTGTTTGACATTGTTACACTTGTGTTAAGTTGTTAAAGTTTTATAATATTTTCTTCTTTACCAAGACTTTGTGTTTTTTTAATAGAATAGGGGGCAAACAAGAAATAGGAGCCTTTTAACGACCACCGACGCACATGAACATCAGTATAATTACTATGGCGATGCGTTGCCCTCGTTTTCATCTCCGCCCCGGCGGGCCATCGGATACTCACAAGGCGCACGAAAAGCGACACTGAAGATGTCATTTTACGGTGCTATTATGTGCGTGCCTGGTCGTGCAGGCCCAATTTCTTTGCATAGGACGATGTAATATCATGCACTATGCATGACACTACATCCTTCTATACAACATGGCCGACCACATCCTAAACTAACGTACTAATATAAGTAGGTACATTATTATTTAGTTTAATGTTTTCTCACTCTAGAGAGGACAAACAATAAGTGAACACATGACTTAACGGGCGGAGCTAGTGCAGTGGTAAACCACTGCAGTGACTATCGACGCTTTACAGCCAACATAACTACGATCATATGCTGGGTGTAGGGGTACGGGAAGCCCTTTGACTATTTCAAGAGACAGTTCCCTAAATATTCATTCCAAATAGTAGCCGACATTGATGAAATTCAACATTCCTATCGCGCTCAATATCTAATCCGCCTGATGTTTTAGTACGATGTAGTACTCGTACCACGCTGTATTGCATCCGAATTGAGTCGGCAAAACAGATAAGGTCACACTAGCTCACACGAAGCTACCATAAAGTGACAGCTATGCTATCGTGTTACGTGCGGTTTGTGATTTGCCCATCGCAGAGGAGGAGGAAAAGGGGGCAACGTGTCTGCATCTTAATAATGGAATATATTAGGAATATATTTACAGATACTATAAAACAACGACAGACTTCAGATGTAACACTTAAGATGTAATGATATAGTGATAAGAAGTGTCTAACGGATGCGACATAACAGATCTCAGCTGGATTAGTGAAAGCAAGCTCGGACGGGATAAGCCTGTTCACAACTTGAGATACTGAATATGTCATCCCGTGTCTTGTAACTTTAAAGATCAGTGAGTGGACAGAAACCATACGACATTGTTAGTATTAAACTAAAATATTAAAGGAATACGGATTTATGTATAATTATTTTAATTTATATTATATTGCGATATGTTACAGTCAGCTCATAGCTGCGGTGAAGTAAGTTGAAGTTATTTTTTAAACACCAACTCTTTTGCAGTGCGAAAGAAAGGAAAACAAGAGAAACAGGTTATATGCATTTTTATCCTCAAGTGAGCCTTAGGGCCAAAAAATCAAGGTTATACAATTGAAAACTTTCAAATATTCACTGTTTTATTTAGCTAGACGTATTGAGATCTACGGGTTTGTAAATTAATAGATAAATCTCCGACACATTCGTACTCAGAATTGTTCACTGCGGGGTCTGACCGTTTCGTTATTTACGTCATACGTGTGTACGTAGGAACGTACGTCGTGTTCGTCATAGAACGTAAGGTCCACATAATTTGGAGCTCGTTTATAACTGTGTAGGTGTTGCATGGATTAATCTGCATCAGTATTCTACAGTATTCTGGCATTAATCGTAGCGTAGCGCTGTATGTAGTGTTTTAGCGTCGCAGCATAGGATTACGTATCAAAGAATTGCGCAGTGTAGCGTTAAGTAGCGCAGCAATACATAGCGCAGTGTGTCTTAGAGTAGCACATCGTAACGTATGATACGTCCACATACTGACAGCTTTATAGGCGATTGTAAGTGGAAGAGGCAAGTAGTACAATTCATCTGCATGACAATGTTCTTTTGTCCACATAAATTTTAGAAAAGTTCGGTTTACAACCGTATAAATAATGGACTACATTTAATTAACTCATACTTGTTTTCCGTTACCTCAGCGAGTGTAAATTACCTTCTGAAACCCTTACGCGTTATGCATACACAAATTTGTAACAAACTTTATGTGTATTTTATATTTTAAAATATTTTATTTTTTAAATTTTCTGTAAGCAAGTCTTACACACCTTTTACATTAACATGTTATCATAGACGGTGTGAAGTTTTAGTACACCTTTTACGTAAACATATTATATTCAATATAAAACAGTACTTTTAAACAAGAAATAAATATTTTTAATAAAAAAAAGTGTAATTTTGTCTTCTCTCCTCATACTGCAATTCTATTGGGATCAGATATAACATTGATATGACAGATGAACAAATATTCTAATATTTTATAATGAAAAATTGAACTAAATAATCAATTAACAGTAAATGCTTGTGGTAATTTGCAAAACGTAGACATTAACAAGATCATCATTGTGATCAGAAACTTATATTTTTTTTTTTTGCTTTTATTTAATTATTTAAATAGAATAGTTTAATTGAATTATATATTCTATTGTTTGCTTATTCTATGAAATTTAATAACAATCTAACAAAATGAACAAGAGACCGAATTTAAAATTCCGGTGGTTGTTCTTTTTGTTATATTTTTATACCAAAAAGGCTTCTACAGTCGGGTCCCAATATTTTCAACTATCAATTTGTAAACAGCAAAGATTTTTGCCAAAATTTTAAATGTGAGCCGACTGTTGAATCCATGTTTTTTTTTTCTTTTCAGTTACCTATTAGGCTATTTGTCCTTTTAATATTTTTTTTGCCACTAGATACAGCCTGCACGGAACGTGACAGCATATCCGTCACTTTTAATGAATCATCACATGAGCGCGAGGTACCTTCCCGGTAGTGACAACCCAACTTTGGCACCTCCTGCTTGACGCTAATATAACTTTATAGCATAGGTAATATGCATAATATTATAACCCAATGTTATTTCAATTCTTCTCCGCTCTGAGTATTTTGTTAATGTTTCGTCAAATATCAATATGCTCGTGTCAATACAAAACACTAGAGGATGTTCATTTTTGTTGTACTAAAGTAAATATTTATGACTTCCATGAAATATGAAATTTAATGCTCGTGAAAGCTTTCACTCGACTGTTGTTTGAATTAAACAGACTGTAAAAGAATATTTTTACGCGGCACAAATATCGTATCGCTATACAAATGTTTCTAGACTTTGTCGTGATATCAGGATATAACTGTTATTTGTTCTCATGTTATATGTACTGAATAATGTAATGATGATTATCATTTTTTGAGTTTTATACTATACAAACGATGCCGACAATTGACATTTCATTTCTAAATTGTATTATCTGAATTGGGATACAAATTATGCAGTTTTATTGTCTTATTTCACCGCCTCAAATCGTCTTTTATTTCTTATTATCTGACAGCCTATTAGCCTTTGCCGAGCACATTGCGATGTCGCGAGTTCAAGCCCCGTCTAAGTTATGGATACTTATATATGTATTATACGTATTTCAATAATGAAGAACTTAAACGTATAACTTTTTTTTTAATTTATAAAAAACACATATATTTCCATTATACAATACCTGTAAAATGAGTCCTTAAGATAGTTTGCACAAGGCTAGGCTAATTAAAAGTGAAACGGCACTCATTGATTAATCACGTAATCTGAGAAATTATAATACCTACAAACTTCAAATTTCGCAGGTCCCTTTTGGGGCACAAACATCCGATAAGACAAAATTTTATGAAACTCCATCCTTAAGGGCGCGTTGTAGGGGGTGGCGTCGGCATGTGAAACTGCATGGCGCTGCTAGTTCTTTACATATTTTCGATAAAAAATGTATTGTAAAATAATCACAAACTGTGTTCCTATAATAGGGAATTTGCGAAGTAATGTGTCCACTGCGCCATGAAATATGTGAACATGGGACCATTTCAATTCGCATGCTTGTATCGCAGTAAAGAATTCGCTTCTACCAAGAAATTTAATATTTAAGTAATATCATATTTATTAAGGAACTAAATATTTTGTGCTGATCTGAAACTAGGTCGACAATGTTGAAGGACGCTTAAAGTGAGTTTGTTTTAAAATATTAATTTTATTAATTGTATTTAATATATTCAGTGTTTTTTCAATAATGAATCTTATTTGTAAAAAAAACTGGTGTCATTAAATTATTCATAACACTGATTCTACTTTTATTATAATTGCTAAAGTTTATTTGTTTGCATGTTATAATTTAATGGAGAAAGCTAAATTCGACTTTAAAAATCCATGGGTATGCAGCGCAATTCGATGTATTCGACTGCAGTGCAATACAATCAGGATTACATTGCAGCCAATTGAGCCTGCAGGACTTGGGAGATACTCCTTGCTCACAAGATACCGATGCAAACTGCTATCCTGTTGGATTCGTGCAGCTCGTGTGTTTCCTGTAAATAATTAGAGGCAGAAGGGCAGGATAAAACACTTGAACTGACAAACACAAAATAGCTATGGGTGTTGTTAGTCCTCAAAAGGCTGCGACTACTTAAAGTTTTTAGTTCTCCGCTAGCTTGACTATTAATGTCCTATCGCATTTTGTATTAATATTTAAAGGTATCGTGTCCAGATGTTTCTTTTGGTTAATCTCCAAAACTACTGGTCCAGTGTCAATGAAATTCATGAAAATAAACTATTATAGGAGTCCCAGAAATGCGTGATTGTATCATCTAAATGATCTCAGATTTTTTTAATAGAACTTATATTTCCAAATTAGTTATTGTTGAAACCACCGCGAGTGACATCAGTGCCACCCTTGGTGAGGTGCCCCGGAACAACAATCATCAGGCACCTCGACAGCTCGTCAGCTCCCTAAGGGACCAACTCCAAGGGGATGCC
The DNA here is from genome assembly GCA_017140195.1 of Eumaeus atala. Lineage (NCBI taxonomy): Eukaryota > Metazoa > Arthropoda > Insecta > Lepidoptera > Lycaenidae > Eumaeus > Eumaeus atala. Next base: position 510,280 of record JAFELO010000650.1, on the reverse strand, counting down.
CAGCACTACAGGACAACCCCACCGACTTTCGGACAGTGCAATGGGGTGAGGTTCCGATCCTCGCCCCTTGCCCCGTGTGCAGAAGCGCCACCTTATGTTGCTCTTTGGTTCCCTCTTCTTATAAGAGGGGTACCGAGAGCGACCCCTCCTGATCTTTAAGCCCCCTCTTCTTATGGGTGCAAAGATCCCCCTCGGTATTGGTATCGACTCCATAGTCCAAGCCTCTTTAACTAAGGATAATCCTCTTGAGACATCACTGATTGTTTTTTTATGAAATCTTCTTATGGACATAACCAGCCATATATCTTTTCTGTTTTTATAGTAAAGGGAGATGTCAATAACATTGCTTTTGTCGCCATTGACACTTTCTATTTCAAGTAACCTGTGTACATTGGGTCACAAGTATCGGTGTCACCAATGCACGTTTTATTGTGTCTGATATGAATATATGTAATTGTTTATAATGACGACCACAATCATCCTATATACTAATAACGTTCATCAGAAAGTTGAGCGGGCTTATTTAGTAAACGTTTCCAAAAGATAGTTTATCAGCGGCTGACTGTACAATATAATTATGCGTAGCAGAATATAATGAAATGGTACGTGAACATGCATTTATAAACATTTTTTACGTACATAAGTACAGGGCACATAGAGTTTCCTTCACTTGCCATACTTTAGTAAGGTCTTGTGTTAATGTGTTTGACGTAATCAAGTGTGAATTCACCACGAATACTATTATTATTTTGTTTGCTTACTATAAAATATTAAATTTTAAAATTCACCTAAGAGTTAATATTTCGAGGTTATCTCTGTACGCAATTGTTTTCGCGCGGTAAATCCTCAACGACCCAAGTTTTTATTTCTTTATCGCTCCACAAAACTACGTTCCCGGTCCTGCTATTTATGTGACACACCTTAAATAGTGTGTTTGATCTCAGTGTTAGAGATCTTTCCAAGTCTCATCATGTGGACGACATGATGAGACTTGGAATGACCTCGTGAAACTGAATAATAATGCAAACACCCCAACAATATTCTGACAGCGAACAATCAATTCAAAAGCCTTCTGCCGTCGTTTCATGTTATGGATGGAGCTATGGAGGTGGAGGGACCGATAGCTGTCCAATTCTGGCCCCTTTTTTTCCACTCGCCTTTCCCCTTTTATATTCGGGATAATGTCGGGAACTCCCGCAGGTCTGTACGCTCCACCTCTGCGACCTCTGGCAACCTCCGCTTCGCAGCATTTGCCGCCCTCGTTGATTTTTGCCAGAGGTGCTGTCCCCGGCGTGAGGAGGGCGGCACGGTGGGACGAGATGCGTGCATCTACGATGTTTCCCACCGGCTGGGCAAATTCCTTCATAAAATTGGCATAGTTCGGTGCCCCTCCGGTCCCTTTGGCCGACTTTTTCCGCGCCTCCTCAAAATCTTGCCTGTGGGCGCAAACCTCCTCCCGCAGATTGCCTGGCTCCCGTTGCACCCGAGCTTTGTCAGCCTTAAACTTCTTCACCACCGCGTCTTCAGTCCGTACCGCCACGGACTCAATCATATCCCTGATGGAACCTGCCGCCTTCTTTATTTTAGAGGTGAATCCTCCCTTTAAGTTGGATGATTTCCCAGTTGAATCCATCATGAGGTTGAGATTTGCCTCTGCAGCAGTCGTAACTTCTTCTGCACCACATTTCTCAACGTCGTCTAAGACGACCGGAACACCCGTCTGACTAATTCCCACATCATTATCTTTGAGGAAAGCCCGCTGCTGTAGAGCCTTCTCGAACACTTCTTCCCTCCCGTTCTGAATTTGCTCTCTCAGCGCCGCCCTAACTCCAGAAATTATATACGCTTTGCCTCTTCTGGCAACGCAACGCGACCTTAACCCGACGGCCCTGATCGAGCCCGTGTCTGGTCCAGAATCTCCGGACTCCTCCGTAAATAGGCGTTTATGTCCCAACCCTGCCTCACACAAAGACGCCAACGATGAAAGAGAATTGAAATACCGAAAGATGCGCCTTATTGATCACTATCGATATACGCCACTGACACTATTGCCACAATCTTACGCTTGGTACCGGAAAAACAGTGTCACTCGATTTCATCACCGTACTCATTTTTAATTTATCATTTCAGAAATGATCAATGCATGTTTTATAGGGTGCAAGGCCTAAATCACCTCTTAAAATATGCGATATGATTCTAGAACCATCTAGGTGCTATCTCCACTTCCCCCTGTCCGAAAGCATAAGATAAAAACTTTTGCTATAGGACAATTTTTTTCCATACTGCTTTGACCAACTTTCTTGTACGAACATTACATGGACGGCCAGATCTTTCTCTGTCACACACAGAGGCATCCTCATTATACTAATTAGTAGCACAGTGCAGAAATACTTGAGTAATAACAAGTCTATGGAGAGTTTTAAAAATTGCATTTGGCATGGTACCTACTTTGTGTAATGTGACCACGGCGATTCTGTTCTCCTTGTCACCTACTCGCATTTAATATCGCAAAACATTGTACAATGTGTTGGCGTAAAAAAGAAAAAATACAATGAATAATCGTATGAAAATTACAGATTCCAAATTCAAATGTAATATTTTTTTATTTTAATTGTAACAATATTTATGGCTACACTAAATACGCAATGACTTTTCAACCGGTTTTCACCGATGGAAATATAGATTATAGAGGGAAGCTTTAGTGTATAATATATTCACGGGCGAGACAGGCGTGATGCTAGTATAATATATAAAACTATAATATAAACTAAGCAGCGACACTAGGTAGAGGTACGTATCACCTTTTACGATTGCGAAATGACCTAACCTGTACTTTGTCTCCCTAAATAATCTAGTCGAAAACATGAAGCGAGAGCCTTTGTTTTGTTAATTACCGAGCGCTACTTTCGACCGCTCTGCGTCTGCTCTTTGCCACACAATTTCTTACAAAATTCTTACTCAACTTCAGCTGAATTAAATATTTTATTCAAGCAAAACAACTGTTTATAAAAGTGGTCAAGTGCGTGTCAATCTCGTGCACGAAGTATTCCGTACCTTTATCTATGGGCTTCCAAACAACAGGCGTGTTCTTTTACCTTTCCCTTAAATACATAATTTATTCTGTTTCTTAGTATTTTTATTGTTATAGCAACAACAGAAATATATGAAAATTTCTACTGCCTGGCCACGCTTTATTGATTAGTAATTTAATTAATTAAATCTGATAAATACATTTAATTTCATAACGTTAACGATATCTAAACAACTTCAACCTGATTTTTTCAGTATTGCATGTTGGATTAATCAATGATAGTCAACTTCTATGCTCCATGTCTCTGCAAATATATAAATTATGTTCTGTTCTATTATCAGATCAGCCCTATGGTTACTGCTCGATGGACCTACAGCATCAAGTGTTCCAAACACAGAAGTCCTACGAAGAGCGCGCGTATTTGGAGTTGAAGTGCTCATGACTACGTCATTCGCATGGACGTAGTGGGTAACCACAGGCTGCGTTATTTTCTGAACCTCCTTGTTTATTTTATAAGAATACGGGTGGACATAGACAAGCTGAACTACAATCCCATGGCTTGTAATATACCAATTGGTCGATGAGAAGGGCGAGCTCATCTATACCTGAATGGCATCTTACTGTGTTCACTAAGATGGATCACCATGAAACGAATCGTGTAAAAGCCCATGCCACAATGCCAAGTGCGGAAAACTCTGATAGTTTCGCGAGTCACAAAAGAGCACATGCAACATTTCAACAGTTTCCTTAATGCTTTTTTTGTTAGTTTAGTTGTAGTAGTGTAGTATAGTAGTAAGTAAGCCTACGTAACTATTATTGTGATCTATCGCCGTGGCCCTAATTAATGATGCAGGTTATAGTAGCCTCTATATTAGACTGCAACAA
>JAFELO010000650.1:461112-503063 GCA_017140195.1 Eumaeus atala | reverse complement strand
CACTTCGGCTATAATGCAGCATGGCACCACATATTCCATACTCAAATTAAATGATGCCAAGCAATAAGATAAAGTACATTTTTAATACCCTTGTCTTCATATTTTTACTGCCTGCTGCAGACTAGATTTAACTAGAACTACAAAGGTTGTTCCATTGCGGTACACCAATTTAATCAGGTCGGGAGGACCGAAGAGTCGATACCGTGTATGTTCAAAGATTTGTTAACAGCACCGAATACAACGGCTCACACAGAACGCGTCGCGAATTAATGTGTTTAAATATTTTACATATAACATATATATGCATCCTATAGAAACTACGGGTCCACACCCGTTTCGTGAGTTCTTAGCATTGATTTACAATAATATAAGATGTAAGATTTACAAAAATACAAGAACTCACACTGAACTGTCATTGTAAAGCATACGTGATTGCACATAAACATATTTTTTGCGATGTCAACCTCAAGATTTAAAGTCGTTGTTGCAATGCGTGAATACGCATATTAAAAAGGTGTGCAAAAATTAAACATATTATCCTGAGATGTCAACCTTACGCGCATATGTTTATGTTTTTTTACAAAATGCATAATTTGACAAGTTGCACGTCTTTTTTATGGATGGATTTGACGCTCACTTTATATCTTGGTTTTTCTCTAATGTTGTGCTTGAAGTGACAATTACGCTATCGCCTATTTCGGAATGATAAGGAAATAAGGCATCAGCATGACTTTTTTTCGGATGTTTATATTCGTTAATAGACATCAAAGGCTGTAGCGCATTTTCCATTTTAAAATAAAAAAAAATTACATACTCATTGAATGTTGATAATTTTTAATTAACATTATAATCGATGTCATAATGACTTCTTGTATTATAAAATGAATATCTAATGGCTAAGGTGATAATATAATGTAGAATAATTGTCTTAGCATGTTAAAACATTTCCGAACACACATTTTTAACGACGGCACATGAAAACTGCTCAATTGTAATGCAACGTGGTATATCGTGGTATAGGTACGCGGGAATTTTATAATGTTAAAATTGAGTACTCGTTACACAAGAGCGTTATTCATATGAGCTTCTATGATTCAAACATAGAGCCCGCTTGCTAATTAGCACTAAAATATATGTAATTCTAAGCTAGGATGTGAGGTAGTTTTAACGAGTGCAGCAGGAGTTTTATGTGTAAGCTCATTCTGCACACACTACTGCTAGCTTCATGGCAATAGCAGTAAAATATGCCACTTCTATCGTTACGAAAGTATTTCAATATATGCAGCTGTCAGTCAGCAAGCAGCCGACCGTGTCGAGATGTTATGGATAGATTGAAATAATTTCGTAATAATAGAAGCAGCAGTCAGCCAGCAAGCGGCGTACAATCTATGCTATAACTAGCATTACCCCGTGGTTCGCCCCGTATCTCTGGTCTTATTAGTCGTAGCGGCATAGTATATAGATATATATACTCGTACTATGCCGCCTTCCTCGATAGATGAACTGTTCAACATAAGCTTATTTCTTCGATTCGGGCCAATAGATTCTAAGAATAGTGCGTTTAAATAAACACTCAAAGTCTTCAGCTTTATACTATTAGTATAGATATTACTTACATATAGTGAGAAGTGTATGTTGTAAATTTTAAACATTTGTATGTTATGTCAGAATTACATACTCATTGTGATAGTCCCAGATCCCAGATGAAATTTAGGTAAGTAGTATCTACGTGTACAATAAATAGCCTGCAACACGTCACAGAGGGACACGCGCCGTGCTCGCACCACGACCGCTAAGGTCTCACTGAGTACCTGAGGTAGGCTTCACTAGTCGCAACAGTCGTCACCAGACAGTTTGTATACGGACGGATGTATATGTGTGTCGGTAGTCAGAAAGCGCTGCCTGCTCGGTTGCATTCCTCTCGTGTTACACACAAGACTAGGTATACGACTACAGCGGCAGTAACCAACATGATCATCATCCCTTGCCTCTGCATTCACCGCCTTTGACGGACAGCTCACACTTTGGCTATTAACGACAAGAGAATAGCCGACAGCTCAGTATCGTATCATACGTCCGGCTGAGCCGTCATGGAGCCCAGATAAGAAAGGAAGACTCTATGTATGTAGATTTGATGTCTCCCTCTATCTCCTATACTTGATGCCACAAAAGCCATCCAAAGTCTCCTACCGTTCTCTCCCCTTCGAGTACTATAAAAATGGAGAATATATTTTATTGAGTATTCCGAATGATTGTTCTAGGATGTGTAAATAGAACCCACCATGGTTCAAGCCTTGTCGTGGCGGTGGGGCTCAGTAGCCTGGGGATATCCGAGACACCTTGAGCGAAGGTGGCGGCTCTTAGTACCCCTCCTATAAGAAGAGGGGACTAAAGAGCAGGAGGAGGTGCCGCTCTTTGTACCCCTCTTATAAGAAGAGGGGACAAAAGAACAAAAAGTGGCAGCGCTTTTGCGCACGGGGTAAGGGGCGAGGATGGGAACCTCACCCCATTGCACTGTCCCAAAGTCTGCGTGTCTAAATGCGTTTCCCCGCGTTAACAAAAAAAGGATGTGTGAATAGAACTGGGGTATATTAGTGTGACTGCTCTGACAAGTAAGAGGTAGTGCCATGGTGCACTGCAGCGGAATTGGGCCGGCACGACAGGGGAGGTACCTGTCGATCTCAAGATACCGGCGTGATGTGAGTCTTCGCTGTCGCGTTTCGTGCGGATTATGATTAACTTGGCATATTAATTATGAGGATGTATATGGGTGTCCATATTCTACAAAAGCTCTGATCGCGCACCGAAGATATATGCGGATTTTATAAAAAGGACACATGTAATTAATTTCTGTAAAGACTATCTTTATGGGATATTTACCGTAGAATTCAGTAACACGCCGAGGAAAATCACATTGGAGATGCGTATTAAAGTCAGCAAAATGTATGAAACACCAAAAAAAAAATATGCAGGAAACAAATACAGTACACATGCGTCCGCGACGTAAACTTCCTAATTACGTTACTAGTCTCCGGGACGAGTTGTAATCTAAAGTAAACTTCAGCTGCTGTTTTATACGGAAACATTTTAATATATTACATAGATATATAATTTTTAAAGTGCACTAATAAATGAATATTGTCGACAGAAGAAAATGTTATAATTAGGAATAGATTTAGAAGTCATACTGCTCTTGATGCATTAGGGGAAAATGGGGAGAGTTTTATACACCCTGAAGTTAGCAATGGTCAACGTTTTATTTTTTCTCTTGTTACGCTAAAGAAGTATTACTTATAAAGTATGTACATAAGTTCAAACATACTTTTTTATAATATAGCGATAATTTTGTGAGAATAGCCACCTTGTCGTCTGCAGAACCGCAGCCACGAGCCCAGCTGAAATAAAAGGTCCGTTATGGTTTTGGCCGGCCCACAGTGACTCCACACACCTTGGAGGTGTAACGGAGACGACGACAGTGCTTTGTGAAAATATGTACCTCTTGTGTGGCCCGCCTTTCTTTTACAATGGCGTTCAGTATACAATTTATTTTGATTTTTATTTAATACAAAAAAAAAACATTTCATATTATTTATTCTTCACCCATGCACTCGCGTCAGCAGAACGGAATCGTCTTTAAAAAATAGGATAACGGAAGAAAACTGTATACATTTAAGGGAATCTACATGGACCTGAAAAATTAACTCATTTTCATCACCATTCTATTTTTAGAATTTCTAATCGATTAATATTTTAAAGAATTAACTAACAACTCTAGAGCTACGCAAAGCAGGAAACTGTGTCGCTGCAGGAACGAGGCAATTTATAGCTTAAGTTTTACCTCGCGTTATTGCCTCTCTTAGCTCAAATATTTCTCATAACTTGACGCGTACGGATGTTAATACGTTTCCACATCATACGAGCTCGAAGATGAATATTTTTACGTTAATCATGACTTAATGGCCATCAGAGTAGTATATTTAGTGTTTAATAGAAACCTAAAAAACCGTATGCCTAAGGAAAACAAATCGTTTGCGATTTTTTCACATTGCTGCCTTGCCTCGAATAACCCATACATGTTCTTTTTTATATTTGTTTGTATAGGGGCAAACGTACAATGAAAACCTTGTTACGCCGCCAACGCCCATACATACCCGTTCGAGGTTGAGCGAGCCGCAGTTGGCCACTCAATGGCCGAACTCACTGTAGCTTTACGGCGGATCGTGATTGAAAATTATCAGAGAATTGTTCGAAATCTAACTTCAGTTTTGCTGTAATGTCAAACTCAATTGGGAACGGGAAACAATGTCGTGATTACAAAAAAAAGCTTCGATATTGTATTGTATTTTGTAGTTTCATTTGCGTTTTTGTATAGTGTTAGCACAAGCACGCTATAACCTATATAGTCTATTTTCACCTATGATAGGTGATTTAAATATCTGCGATCGTCACTGAAAGACTCAATCCTAGAGTGGCAGACACGTCCGTACCGGCGACATGTGTTTTATCGCTGCTGGTGGTACGGGTGCGTACCAGTTCTATTTAAACAAGATGTAAACTTTAGATAGATAGATATTTAATAAGCGGGGCCCTGTCACCACGTCTAAGTTATTTAGTGTAGAGAGGACGAGGGATTCACATAAATTAATACGAAGCTCGGTGCTTATATAATTTCTTATTTTGTACATTATTTTTAGTCGATAAAAGCAGTTCCTTACGATTTTTGTAACTTGGTTCTCAAATCGTAAGCCCTCGTCCATTGTCAGTCCCAAATTATGAGCCTAATTGCCTCTTTTTACATGTATTGCTTCACTCGCTCAAGTATGTCGCTTTTTATATGTATTGCCAGCATGACATGTACCGCTTTGTCTACTTGTCCCTTGGTGCCCACAGGCATGTATTTTGACTTATTAGGGTTCAGTACTAAGGCATTGATCTCTGACCATTCAGATTTGCGCAACAAGTCCGCATTTAGTCTACTGATAGCCTCTGTCGCGTTATTACTGGGCAGACGCTAGAACGAGTAGGGCTACCCTCATTATCAACCAGCTCTACAAGTTGGGTTCGCTTGTTTAAGTAGCTTTGAAACCAAGATAATGAGTTACCATTAAAACCATAATACTTCAATGCAAGAAGTAGTAAGGAGATATTAAGCGTTTCAAAGCCTCGGGAATAATCTGGAAAGACAAGCACAGTGACTTCCCCCCTAACCTGAGCACAGAGGATGTTGGCCACAACATCTACCAAGTTGTCTGCATGACCCGACTGCATGAGCAGAAGCAAATTGTGTTTTTCAATAAAAGCAGTCAGCTGCTCGCAGACCACCTTTTCAAGTGTTTATGATAGTCACGGCAATATACTTATAGGCCCTAATTAATTTAATTATTTTTTATCCATCCATTTATTGCGCCAATTCTGCTGATATTATAAATGAAGTTAGACGGATATTGTTGATTATTATTCTATATTTTATGGGTACAAATAAGTAGTATGAGCTTTTTGATGACTGCCGACGTATGTACGTAGATATTCTACTATTATGCAGAAGGGTACCCTTCTGCTCTTAAATGGCTGGAAACGCATGTAACGTGCAGCTTGGACTTTTTGCGTGTACAATTTAAGCAGGATGTACCTCCCTCGTTGTATTGGCCCTTTTCAGTTGGAATGCTGCATACTCAAAGATCTAAAATTACACACACACACAATTTACAATCCGGAATAGTAAAGATTTTTTTTTCTCAGACGGTAAATGATTAGCGTAAAATCGGGTGAAGTCGTGATAAGGAGGAGGAATGAATCGGGCGGGTGAAATCGTGAGGAGTAGAAGGAACCTATATTTATGTTGAGTAATTGTTGGTACAAGTAATAAATATATAACGAAGTCCTCATAGGGGAAGTAACAAATGATCACACGTAAGGTTTCGGACATAAAGGATATATTCCTGATAGCTCCCGCGTGGCTGAGATTGAATCTGTTCCTCTTTTTGTCCTTTTCATCGGAGATGAATGGGATTTAATGGTTAATCCCCTTGAGACAATACTGATTGCTTTCATATCAAACCTTCTCATGAATATCATTAGACAATACATCTTTACCTATCATTAATAATCAATGTAATGAATAATTGCAGTTAAAATTTAACAAGAACGAAAACTCCGGCTGCTAACTGAAAATAAAACAAGACTTACAGTCGGCGTTTCCGTTGGCGGATTTATAAAGTGGAAATTTGTCAATATTTTTAAAAAATGTCTGTAGTTTTTTTTGACTCGTTTTTTTCCAGTGTGCACTAAGGCATTAAGTTCCTGTTGTCGATTTTATTTTGAATATTTTTAATTTCTGACAAATTAGAGCTACAAGTTATATACTAATACCTTACATTTTGATAGCTAGGAGGATTTCAAGTGTTTGACAATAAAGAGTTTAGTTACAGGCAGTGTCATGCTCCATTGCAGTGGAATTAGGCCGGCACGACCGGGGAGCTACCACTCGCTCACTTGGTACCGCCGTGAGGTGACATCCACGCCGTGAAGTAACATCACAAAAGTGTTTTTACACATTTCGTTTTTTTAATCCTCTGCTTGTGTTTGGTGTATCTTCAGTGATTTTCAACATTTTTACATATTGCGTTCTAAAAAACCGACTTCTAAAAAACGGGGGCAAACGAACAATCGGAGCCTTTTTAGGACTACCGACGCCCATGAACATCCACATAATTACCACGCCGATTTTTTAGCCTAGCCCCCCCCCAATGGGCCATCATGGGTAACACTTGATCTTGGTGTTCTTGAACATAAAAATCGGCCGCCTTTGCGTTCATTAAAAGAGGCACACGTCCAGCAGTGGACCGATAAGGGTAGACAATAATGATAATGATGATCTAAAATTTCGCTTAAGCGATTCATGCAATGCAATAGTTTTTGCTCAAACTCTGTCCTGAACGATATAATTATTTAAGATTCAACAATTTCTATTTCCACACTTCGCCAATTCTCAAGAAATTCCCTAGGGGATTAAAAAAGGTCTAAATAAAAATCTGTAGATTTGAATGCTCGGAATGTTTCCATTGTGAATAAATAATGCAAGAATGTTGCTTCTCTGTTCTGCTGTAATTAAGTTGAAGCGTGACACTACATCCTCCCATACTACGAAATTAGGCCGGTACGACTGGGGCAGTACCTCTCGCACACTTGATGTAGGCGTACGCTCACATGATACTATCGTGAAGTGGTACAAATGTAGTCATCATTCTACTAGTCGTCGTTTGTCCTTTTTTAAAATAAAATCCATTTCTTTGTCTCAATTGAAACTTCTAAAGACAAATATTTAAAGTAAAAAACATGATGACGGTAATTTGGTGGTGATGCACGCGCACACCGTCATAAGGAACGACACCCAGAAAGTTTGATATAGTCAACATTTTATATTGATGTCTTAAGTTTACGCGAATATTAGACATTACAATAAAATACTTTTACGGATTTATCGCGGTTCATTTAATTATTTATGTAGCCCGACGTCCAACCGTCACCGTGGTTGCTGTGAAGCTTCCCAAACGTCGGACTTCATAAATATTTAAATAAACCGCGATAAAATCCATAATAGTAGTTTTATTGTAATGTCAAAAAATTACCAGCAAAGTAAAATTAAGGAAATATAAAACAGTAAAATGAACTTTGATATTTTTAAAAATATATTTTTAAAGATTTTCATATTGTTCCGCAAAAGGAACGTATAACTTCTACATAAATGCGCACTCAATTTTTTAAATTAACCGACACAGTCGTTTCTAGTATCGTGTTTAGTTCACGAAATCTCACAAATTAGAACGTAATCATAGTCCAGCAATTCAATGGGTTGGAAGAGGTTAATTTTCCCAATCCCAGTGATCCCAATGCATTATTCTCGTGTGCGACACTTATCTGTCGAGCACGTCGAGCATGCGCAGTAAATACTCACTGTTATCTTCACGCCTTAACACCTGCATCGTTTATGTATTCTTTTTTAACCGACTTAAAAAGGGATTTTTGTACATATATGACGTGATTACGTCGTCACTTATTAGATTAACGACGATGTTAGTGCTGTCGTAGGGTTCCAGCTCTTTACGCGCTTTGTCAACGAGAAAATAAAACCACCGTGCCGATTAGGTTAAATATTAAAACCACGCGCGAGTCGTGACATCCGCCCGTGATGGAAACAGTGTACAGTTCCCCTCCCACTGATGATAGCTCAACGAGCTCCCCAGCCCCGACGATATTGCAAGGCCAACGTTACCTACCGCGTATGTACCAGCCTGTGAGCTGCCCGCCGCGTTAGTGACGTTTCGTTTGAAAAGGAACACTCCCGATGTGACACCATCCTTACCAAGTCAAGACCTAATAATGGTATCTCAGAAAAATAAAGAGAATCCCCAAAATTTATTATACACATAGGTAAATGGTGTTTTTACAAAAAGCGCTTAAATTTTATCAACATTTGCATACCTATTAATATCATGAACTGGTAATGGAAAGTTAATGTTTTGAAAGGTTAAAGAGCTCGTTCTTTAAGCAATTCCTAATTTGAAGAATTTTTGAGTCTGTTGTTGTGTTTGTTCTGCAGCGCAGCAAAAATAATTAATATAACAATTCCCTAAAATACCTTGCAATATGCCATACAACTATAACATCAAAGTATCCAAAGTATTTTCTAAATTAATAATCATAAAATAAAATTACTATAAAATAATTACGTAGCGGGCAGCCTTTAACTTTATAGATGGGAATATCTTGTGGCAATGAAAGAGGAGGCTTGAGGTGGAAGATGAGCTCTCTATTGAATTTATACAGAGTAATCGTCATCAAAACCGTCCGCTGCAATGGATGAGTGTTTCAAATATATTTTATATGTACATAACATATTCGGGCTACTTCCCTGGATACATAAGTATTAACTTATAAAAGTTAATAATAGCAGTTTCATATTAATCTAAGCTAGCGTACCATAATCGTTGAGAAATCGACTTAACTACGCTACTAATATAACATATAAGAATCAGTTTACTCCCTGGCCGTCAGGCGAGGAGCTGATGAATCATGTTTCATTAGCATCGGAAGGGAAGTTCATTTTAAATATATCACTTATCTTTTTAGTGAAAGCTTTTGGTTGGAATAGAAAACTTTTATTGTAAGAAGTAAATATTATTTTCTCCGATTTGTTTGCGAAGTTTCTTACATAGGCTTACTTTACTGTTCGGGAATAGTCCCACTATTGGATTCTAGTTTGTTTATATATTTCTAATCTAACTAAAGTAAAAAATATAAAATGTTTATTGAAACAAAAAATCGGAGTGCATACAATAGACTTGTAAGAAAATACATTTAGTTATTGCTTTTTTCCATTGTATATTATTTCTTTAGTTTCGTAATATTTGAAGTAGGCGGGTTTTTGTGCTGTGTGCTTTTAAGTGCAGTGTTATTATTGTTGGGGTTAGGTTTTTTTTTCAAATTTATTTTATCAATTACATTTTGCAATACTACATTTACTCCTGCTATCAGTGTAAAGGAATATAATCCGAAGTCTTAGGTGTATTCCTGTAGTTACTCCTAAAGCACGCAAGAGCTGTACCTCCCATATACATATATATAGTCAGAGATATGAGGTGATCCATATTGGAATATTCATGTGACATTAGAAACTTTATACATTTGACGGGACTCGATTTCTCCGGGATATTCTAATGATTTAGTACTTGGTAACAACTTTAAATCTTTAGATGAGTCCGTTTCAAACAAAAAAGGAACGAATCCTTTGAAACACAAACTAATAAAAATCGATCCACAAATGACGACGTAATCGTGAAATATACTTACAAACATACTTTTCTTGAGATGTCTAAAAAGAAAGAAGCAGTGTAGGTGTAAAGATTGCAACTAGTGTGTCATGGTTCGATAGAGACCCCAGTCTCTTGATGCTATTACTAGCTCCGGGGGGCAGTAAATTCTATTTAGAGGGACGCACTTACGGCGGGCCGAAGACCCAGTCGATTTCTGGACTATGATTCGTTTCCAATTAGTGTGCGAACTATTGTCGATAAATATGGTACAAGTTTAGTCGCACCCGGTGAAATGCTCATTCTCATTGATACATGATGCACCAAATATATTGCTTACTTATGTAAGAAAGATCCTTAATTTTATTGTTCTCTTAGTACGTATTAGTAAGAGGTATTGTCATGGTTTATTGTAGTCGGATTGGGACGACACGAATGGAAAGGTGTCTCTCACTCACATGATACCCTAATAAAGTGACGGTTTATGAATAGCCGGTGGCCCTTTGGAGGTCGGTGGACCTTTGTAGGAGAAAACAAGTGTAACGCGTCGAAATAATAGTTGTGTATGTTTATGGAGGTCGGTAGTTATGAAAAGATTCTGACTGTTTGTTTGTCGCTCTTTAATATAAAAAACAAATATTTGAGGGTTTTTGTCGTATTTTTACAAACAAGCTGGATTATATTACTATATATATTATATTATAATTCTAATGAATTACTTATGTTTTCTAATCTATAATGTGTATATATTTATTATTTTTACTCCACTGCATTTTGTATATATATTTCCATGTTCCTATATCCTGAACGGCAATATGTAAGCGACACTTAGGAAATGGCACAGTTATTTTGTTGGGCAATTTAAATGAAAGGATTCTGAAATACTAAGAAATGTGATGTACACGGTTAATGAATTACATTAGGTAAAAAAATTGTCCCGTGTTATGTTTTTGGTGATTACAACATGCCATATATGGTTCAATTACCAGTAAAACTTTCACCAGAAAGGAATTGTAAAAATAAACAACATAATAACATGTGTATTATTTGCGAAGAATAATCAGTGTATACTCGTATTTGCATTATATTTACTTGTTACATAAATTATCAAGTGGTCTTCATTTGCATGTATATGGTGTGAGGAAAAGGTCCTAATTGTAGTCTGTTTTGTGTTACTTGAATAAGTGCCAATCGCGCTGTGGTACTTAAATAATATTCCAAGGATGTGTAAACTGCTTCAAATGATTTACAAAAACACTTACAATAATAAGAATACAATTTCTTATTTAGCAACACTTTATTGGCTCTAGTGACATAACATTTCATTTATCTATGACAAATAAAGAATGTCGATTGATACAAATGATATAATAGCAAGATTGATACTGCGGATCATCTGTTTTTATTGTTTATTAAAACGGGTGTGAATTTAATTGATGACGTTGTTTAGGCTGAGGGCACTTCAATATCGGATGGATTAGAGGAAGTGGCCTTAAATGATTTGAGTATTATAGTGCATGATGCGTCATAGGTCACGGATTCGATTTCCACCAATTCAAGTCATGGATGTTATACGTTGTTATGTATTATAAAAATGTATATATTAAAAAATTATACACCCACTCTAATCGTGCCGGTGCAAGTACTGGAAGTAATTATTTTTTTCTTTTATAGCGTAATAATCGTCCACCCACTTATACATATCTAAACTAGACCTACCCGTTAACTTTTCTTATAACAACAAAAAACTTACAAAAGTTACCAAATAAACAATAAATTTTAAGGTTGTCACAATACGTGATTATTATGAGACCCCGTTATTTACTGTAATTGTTAAACTGTTGTGAGCATAAACTCGGAAATCTTGCAGCGAGTTCATAAATGTGACAGTATGTATGTATGTTTGTTATAAGTCGACGCATAAGCTATGAAAACGATTTAATTTAAAGTAGGTAGAATGGTTTGTTATTTGGAATAACATAAAAGAATAATATCTTGGATGTAAGATATGGATTGATTTCCTACTGAGGGCAGGGCACTGCTAGTGTTTTACTTTTTTTTTGTCTTACTACGTAGCCAATTAGATGTTCAAGAAAATGTCTTCGTTTTGAGACAATTCACAGATAAAACAAAAACAATAAAAGCAGGAAATAATTAACATAAAATACCGCTGCAGTATTTATTGTCAACTGTTTCACATTGTGAACATTTTACTTTAGAAGAACATGAAATGTTTACTATTGTTTATTCTTAGCAGATCAGTCCATTATTTACTTGTTAATAATAAGATATAAAGCACCCCGCACATCATCATCTTCGCTTGTTAAACGTATTTGATCAATCTCGCGAATATTTGTTTAAATAAAATGTTATTGACAGTCGTAAATTAAAAATAATTATAAATGTTTAATGAGAAATGCTGCCAATTTGGACAAAAATAATTAACAATGAAACACTATACTATATATAGTGTTGCAACAAATTATGATATTACAATTGATTGCTGTGGCTACATTATATTTATGACTTCTGTCATTCACAAACACCACCTTACACATTCATACTTGATCTTCAAACCCTACTTCAACCCAGACTTTTTTCAACACACGTTACATGTATACTACGTGGTTTGTTTGTCAAAGACATTTATAGACTATCAATCGGATTACCAAGCTCGTAATGTTTGACAAGGAAAAGAGAGTGGACGTGGTGGACAATACTGTCCGTTTGTCCGCGTGAATTTGTTGTAGGCAGTACAGAAGGATCTACAGGAATGATGAAATGTAGGAGCAAAAAAAGGTAGTGCTACAAAAATAAAAAATAAAGGTATGCTAATACAGCATATTGACTGACCGGAGAGGTGTTCTCATATGATACCGCAGACAAAATAACAGTTTACTGCGGTTGATGATGTAGTGTAAATATCAGTGTGAGGCTGGGCGGACTGCTAGTCGTTAATAATTATACCACTATAATATGTCATTAATCTTTTTGGGTCGTTTTGGTGGAAATTGTGATAAACCATTTTCCGTCTCCTAAAATGTACCCCTTACCCCTTACACCACGACGACCTCGAATATAATCTAAATTATTGTCCTTTTATTTTCATTTACGCTCTTAATTTTCTTAAAGTTTTCACCAGTTCTATTTTTTTTTCTTTTTACCATATGTAAAGGCTCTTAAGACTATTTTTACGACAAGTACCTAATGCTATCTAAACGCTGTCCTACATGAACACCATATGATTTGGCAGTGAGGAACAAACCAAATAAGAAATTTCACGCATTTGAACTACAATAATCACAGTAAGCAATTTTTGTGCCCTTTGGTGTTTCAGTGTATTTTTGCAATGCAATGCAATGCAGCCGAAATGGCAATATCGCCAACGCGGTCCACGTTGACTATTATATAATATCAAGGCTTTCGGCTGAATATTTCCATTGTAATTTACTGGAAGTAATTGTTTCCCCTCGTTCAACTTTCATGTAGTTGGATACTCAAGCCATTTATTAAGCTAAGTTGCGCCGTATTTTAGTGGTAAAAATGTTGAATCTCAGATCGCGAGGTCTAGGGTTCGAGTCATGGGCGGCAGAAAGTGTTATTTGGATTTTTCAATTTCTAATAACAATCTGAAATATTGATAGTGCATACCCCTGCTTTGTGCTCCGAAAGCGTTAAGACATTGGTACTGCGCCAGAACTTTTGCCGATCCTGTCGGAACACTCTCTACTCCCTTTATAGCCTATTCCAAAACGATGGCCCAGTGGAATAGGGGATAAAGTGAGTATCACCAATGTTTGCACTCACACTGTTGGTACTAAGCAGCACTGTAACATGTCCGGCTATGGCAATACAATCACTATTGTAGGGATTGTAAGACATTAACATTGTTCTTTCACACTTGGTGTTATGATACATATAATTTCGTATAATGAATATGTTTTT
This sequence comes from Eumaeus atala, assembly GCA_017140195.1. NCBI lineage: Eukaryota > Metazoa > Arthropoda > Insecta > Lepidoptera > Lycaenidae > Eumaeus > Eumaeus atala. The sequence goes on along the minus strand of JAFELO010000650.1, from coordinate 489,309 downwards.
ACTTAATGTTCTAACTGTTTAACTTAATTTGAAAAGTAAGATTGAAAACATTGAGTTTAAGTATAATGGGACAAACGATTAGTTGGAATGTTTAACTATTTACTGTACACCGACGCCTACAGACATTTTTTTTTTCGGAGGGACCTACTACTGATTGGCGGCACTTGTCCAGCCCTAACAGTTCGACTGATTACGGAAGATGTTTGGTCTTCTGGTTATAGGTAGACGATAGGGGGACAGACCCCCCTCCTTTCTCACAGATGGGAAGAAGCAAACCGGAATTTTAGTGGACATTACCCTATCGTGGTTATTTTTGGGACCGAAAAAGGGGAGCGGTCCCCCTCGCCACGCTAGTGGGACGGCGCGCGCACGATGCCGTTTAATGTTACGGGACGTGTTTAAGAAAAGTTGAGCTCGTCTTTCGGTTTGACTTGTCAGAGGAGGCCGGCCTCCTCCCCCACCCTCTGACGGGTGGGGTCGATTTGCGCTTCAAATCGGCTAGAAGCCGTGATAATAGTTTAATTTTTATTTTTAGAGCTCTCTAAGATCGCGATTTATTACTTCTACTCTTTTCTAAGCTCACCTCTTACGGATTCGAACCCGGGCTCGTTTCCGTAAGCGGTGTGTGAGTTTGTCATTCTGTCAGTCATATGTCTTATAGCTGTGTAACTCAATGTAAGGTTTCAGCGCTCGACCGGTACGAGCGGTGTACATCGAATTGGTTCTAGCAGGAAGAGAATGCATTTATGCACTGTCCAACCGACCCAAGGGGGCCTGAAGAGTTTGTCGGGTCAGGTCGTGTAGCTATAACTACTACCTACTACCGACTAAAACCTGCTATCCATGGGTTTGCCCTATTGACATTTTACTGCGGATGCGTGGCTGGGTGTGTTTTTGCTTGTGTGCAAGGGCGGAATTAGCAACTGCTATACGCCTGCAGACATCTGCATGAGTATTGTATATGATGCCCTTCTTCCCTCTCCCCTTCCAACAGGCCTCAAGAAACTGACTTTCCTTACGTAACCGATAGCATAACTTTACAGCGCTATCATGGTGTGAGGTATTTCCCCGGTCTTGCCAGCCCAAATGTAACATTTTCTAAATGCTGCAATGGTCACGGCATTTCTAAATGAATAGACAGTAGAAAGTGTATTCAACTCATATAAACTCATTTGTAGGGTAGAAGAAGTTGCGTAAATCCTTTAGCAGAGAAGTATATTAGGCGCGCGTGGCTGAGCAAATAAAATTATTTTTTTAATTTATCCGTCACGATCATTTGAGTGGGCTGGTACAGGATCTGCGCGTGACACCTCGCTTTCAATTAAATATTTTAAATTTATCTTTGGTACCATTTTGTGTCAGTAATTCTGATATCATGAACACAAAAGTCTATCAATAAATTGCTAAAATCAAGTTCCTTGTAAATTTCGCCAAAAATTTCGAAGATGTCACTTTACGCCGGTATCATGAGAACCTCCCCGGTGGTGCCGGCTTAATTACGCTACAATGTAGCGTAATTGGGCCGCATACAATACATAGCATGGCACTACCTCTTACGAAACGCTAAAATCTGCTTCAAACGATATTTACACGAGGTAGTCATATCGTCATCAAATAATTTTAAGCTGATGCTGGGAGCATGAGCATTAGTAGTTACTTTTACTTAGTCAGTATTTTACTTAGTCATTAGTAGTTACTTTTACTTAGTCAGTATTTTACTTAGTCATTAGTAGTTACTTTTACTTAGTCAGTATATTTAGTTAGTGACGAGGATAACCGTTATTGCTCAATGTTATTGCTAAAATGTGTTATAATTTTATACTATTAAAAATATCAATGATATAAGGTCTGGGACTGCGAACAACATTTTAGTTCACTCAGTAAAAGATAGTTAACAAAACAAAGGCGAAGTGACAACAAGTGTGAACAAACGAAGCAAGTTGTTAACGATAAAGTTCCACGGAGCGTCCGCGCCGAGTCCGCCTCGTGCTAGTCTTTATTGAACATGTTGAGCAATAAAGTTTTGTATCTCGACATATCGCTGGGAGTTAACACGCCGTTACTTTACAGGGGGCTGAGTAATACACGAATGAATAGCCTGCACCCTTGAGTATTCTCATAGGATTGTGCCATAACGGGAATCTCGGTGCGGTCATGTACACCAGAGACAATATTGAATATGAATACCCAACGCCAATACTCTGCTGCCGAATGGTGTGGGAACTATCGTAAAATTATCTACTTAGTAATAGTTTTTTTCTCATTAACGTAGGCTTAGCTTTTGAGTTTCATACAACTTGTGTCAGTTGCAAAGCGCATCTGGTTGCACAGAATGCAATTGATATTTTAATAACAAAAACAAAATAGTAGTCGTATCATATTATTGCCTACTGTTGGCGATTGCGATGGGGCGATTGAGTGAAGTGCATTGATCTGAATTATTGCTGATTGTGTGAATGTTCATGGCCGTTTTTTGTTACCGTAAGACAATAACTGTTTGTTTTCCCATTTTTACGCCCATTGACGACGGCTGGCTGGGTTGGTAAAATGGCGCCGGTTCGCGTGTTACACCAGAGCTTGCAGGTTCGAATCCCGCCTAGGTCATGGATGTTTATATATGCATCATAATCGTTTACCACACATACGTACCACACGTACATTTAAAATTCCTTAAATTTATAAAAATATATTAAATATATTTCCATTGTACTTGTAACTTGGTGTGATAAGTCCACGTATAGTATTATTATTAATTAAAGAGGCTTAAAAAAAGTTTTACAATTCGTGTAAGATATGGTAGATAAGCCCAGTACGTATAGATCAAAACCTTGATATGTAAATACTCGTAATAAAAGTTTTTGTTTGAATTAACACGTCCACAATTTTTGTTAGTAGTTGTTCCTCTTGTAATCTGCTAGTTATTATATTGTTATGACCAGAAGCGTTATTATATTGATAACAACTAACAAGGTGATTTCCGTTCCCTGGCCTTATAAAGTGACTGACATTATAAATTCACTGGAGTTTTTCAGTAAATCTTGGTAAAACGTAACTCGGATCTGCAATTGGATTGGCTCCAACGAGTAAATGATTCGTCAGTGTAAGCCTACTTCATTTGATTCAAGCTTATTGTAAACACGGTTCATGGAGAATAAATTTAGTCTAGTTTGTTTGTTTTTGTGTTGCAACCATCACGCATTTTTTCTTGCGGAAATATGCTGTGGTAAACCCCAATATTTGACGACTGGTAGGCTCAGATGGTGGCGTGGCGGTTAGTCCGTGTGTAACGCCAGAGATATCGGGTTCGAATCCCGCCTAAGTCATTGATGTTTAGGTTACATACCTATATGTATTTCTATAATAGAAATCTTAAATGTATAAGTTTTATTAAATATATAAAAATATTAATTTTGTTTCCGTTATGTAGTGCCTGTAGACACAAGACCTTACAATACTTAGCACAGGGCTAGGCTACCGTGGTGTCCCCACCATGGTTCAAGCCTGCAGCCTCAGTAGCCTGAGGTGATCCAAAACATCTTGGGCGAAGGCTATTGGACCGAGGAGGTGGCGACTCTTAGTACCCCTCCTAAAAGAAGAGAGCACTAAAGAGTAGTAGGAGGTTCCGCTCTTTGTACCCCTACCTTTGTACCTCTTATAAGAAGAGGGTACAGAAGAGTAAAAGGTCGCGACGCTTTTGCCTCACCCCGTTGCGCTGTTCCAAAGTCGGTGGCGTGGTCCTGTGGTGTGGGACAACCCCAGCTGTGAAGGTGGCGTCGGTTGCATCCGTGGCTAACAAGCTGAGGGGGCCTGATAATTTGGTGTACCGGGGCACCTCACCAAAGGCATCACTGATAGCACTCGCGGTGGTTTTTGTGGGTATTCGGTGCTATTTAATGTGCCCCACACACCGCTGGACGGGGTCCAGCGGTGTGTGAGGCACATTTTGTTGGGTTGGGATTGATTTGGGAGTTGGGTGGGGACCCAGGGCCAGTGAAGGCGCGTAAATGCATTTCCCCGCGTCAACTAAAAAAAGGTTACCGTGGAGTGATAAGTCCACGGATATATTTATTATTAATATTATCCTAGCTACTCATTAAGAGGACATACCCGCCTTTTTTAAGTAAAGGTAGATTAGGTAATGAGGCAGGTTAAAGGTGTCTGTATGAAGAGGGACGATAAATGTTTTAAAATAACTAAATTAAACGGAAACTAATAATAATAAATCTGACAAAAAGTGCGGCGCCAAAAAATTTTAGATAACATGTCTATACTTTTTTCATAAATTAATTGTAAGTTTTAGTGTTTCGTACCCAAAAGGGTAAAGGCGGAACCCTATTACTATAAATATGCTGTCCGTCTGAGTGTCTATCTGTCACCAGTCTGTTCCTCATAAGCCCTGATGGATTTTTGAATACTATTTCCTGCATCATTTTTAGATTGGAAATATAATTTAAAAGGCAAGTGTGTTATTATACGCTCGGAGACGGAATTCTTCATTCTGACCCCGAAATAGTTTTAATAGAGCTAGCTCTATGGTCTGTGGCCATGTGTCGGCAGTTTATTGCAGAAGGCCATACTGTGACGGTATGAAAGTTCAAGGAAATCGCTTTTTCCTTTGTAGAGCACTTCAACAGAACCATTTCCCGATATTCGTGAAATGTATTATATCGAAAAATATTTTCCTCGTCGGATTTTCAATTCCTGTGTTTGACATTTTCCATTATTTTATTAGATTAAATGAAAAATCTTTTATTTACGAGGGTGGATCTAAAAGTTCCAAGCCCGACCAAGAAAATTAGAGAAAAGTGGATCTAAATTTATTTTTGTTTTTTGACATAGTCTCCATCTAGTTCAACACACTTCTTCCACCTGACCTGCAACTTGTTTATCCCGACGAAAAAAAATATTCCAGATGGTCGGCGAAATAATCGTTTACTGCGACTATCACCTCATCTTAGGTCGAAAATTTCGAGCCACCCAAATGTTTTTTCTTATTTGGAAATAAATGATAATCCGAGGGGGCTAAATCCGGCGAATATGGTGGGTGGGGCAGCAATTCGTAGCCACATTCATGGATTACAGACATTGTTTCAACCGGAGTGTGAACACGCGCATTGTCTTGATGAAACAAAACTATCTTACGCAACATTCCCGGCCTTTTTTCCTCCATTTCCTCCCGGAGACTTCGTAAAAGGTTACCATAATAACTAGAACTTATAGTTTTAGTTTAGTTCTACAAAAATAATGCCCTTCGCATCCCAAAAAACAGAAGCCATGACTTTGTTAGTCGACAAAACGACCTTAGCTTTTTTCGGTGTAGGAGAGTCTGATCTTTTCCACTGTTTGGATTGTTGCTTTGATTTAGGAGTATGGTGGTGAACCCAGCTTTCATTCATGGTAACAAATCTATACAAAAAGTCCTCGGGATCGGTCTCAAAAAGTTCCAAACAGTCTCGCAAAATTGTGTATCGAACTCGTTTTTGTTCAGCTGAAAGCAACCTCGGGACCCAGCGAGCAGAAACCTTATGGACCCCAACTCTTCCGTTATTATATGTTGCACCCAGCCATAACTAATGTTTGTTATCTCAGCTGTCTTACCAATGGTCAAACGTCGGTCACCCAGTACGAGATCACAAATTTTATCGATGTTTTCTTTCGTGGTAGAGGATCATCTTTAATGCTCTCACGTCCGCGCTTAAACTCAGCTACCCACTTCTTGACACTGGAATACGATGGAGCAGATTCCCCCAAAGTGCTCACCATATCTTGATGGATGTCTTTTGATGACAGGCCTTTTTTACTGAGGTACTTAATGACTGCACGGTGTTCAATTTTCTCCATTATTGAAAATTGCGTCAGATTGCTTCAAACAAATAATCACAGAAAATTTATATTGTGCAGTATCGGAATGAATGACGGTAGATTTAAAAAGATGTCATAGCTCCATGTAGGTTAGGCCACGAACTTTTAGATCCACCCTAGTAGCTTAAACATGGTTTTATTGCGTGTCACCGTAAACAAGTCACGTCGGGGCTTCTCCTGTGATTACCAATGACCATTAGATACTTTTCTGTATGAAAAGGGATACAGTTCCATCTAGAATTGACCTCTCAACGTGCTTCATTATTTTAAATAAAGGTAAAGTCGCGATCTATCAGTGCAGTTTTCGGAATCCTCAAATCAAAGAACTACCTAGAACTGACTTGTCAATGTATAATATCTAGACAAGCTTTTTGCACGTAAGATGTGAGTTGCATCTAGAATTTAATCTAGAGCAGTAAGTGTAGTTTTAGATATTTAGAAACACATAATTATTTATATGTAAATATTTTTTATTTCATCATAATCATCATCATCATTATCAGCCACTATCGGTCTTCTGCTGAACATAGGCCTCTTTCAATGCACGCCAAGACGTCCTATCGCTTGCTACTGGCATCCATAACGGACCAGCTACTGCACGGTGGTCGTATTTTCATCTGGTGAACGGTGAACACTTCGTTTCCTTAAACGCGGCCTCCACTCCAGAATCTCAGTGGTCCATCTTACATCTGTTCTTCTGAGGGTGTGACCAGCTCTTTGGCACTTCGGCGAGCTTTTCCATATCTTTTTATATATATTCAGATGAGGCTACTTTGTTTACTTAAGGTTGTAGCTAATATAATTATGACCAGAGGTTGCCCCTCTGTATGTATATTCAATTTCCGTGAAGAATAACGCAAAAATAGTTACATATATTACAACGAATCTTAGTCTCGATTTCATTAAATTAATTGAACTCTGACAACCACGTGGCGTTGTAAGTATATATCACAAATATATTTTATAATGGTACCAACAATTAGATAAAAGCGAGTAGACGTTACCAGTGGATAACTAATTGATATTAAAATGTACATAGCGCACTCCAAACTACAACAGCTACATACTGAATGAAAAGCTCTTTCATCGCGTGGGCAATGTTTCTCTCGGAATTCACGTGTACGTTGTCAACGGGAAAGGCTGTCATGGAACAGGCGGGCGTGGCTCTATATATAACAGCGCAGTGTTTAAACGATATTTGTTTTTATTGGCATGGCATGTATTGGCAATGGGTTCATATTATTTTTAATAATTCCTTTATAAACTTTGATATCTATCATAGAGTTTCATCAAGTATAAATTTAGATATCAACCAAAATCCTGAGTATAACTCATACATTATTTAAAACAGCTCGAGTTCTCTAGTTGTTTCAAGTACGTAATATATCGAGAAGGAAAAGCTGGCGTGCTGAGTATGGTGCAAAGTGAAACTCTGAGATTAAAAGCGAATTTGAGAAGTAAAGGCTGTTACACTACTTAGCAGAAGTGAAATATGATAATAGTGTGAAGTAAACAGCCCCAGTAGCGGGTTTGTTCTCGTGGTAGCTGTTTATTGGATATGAAAGTCTGCGATAATTTCTTAAGAATTTATCTTTCCTTTTCCAAATGTTGAGTTAAATAAAACTTAACTTTATAAAACATACGTAACTTAGTTATTTAAATTAGGTATTAAAATTTATTGATGCCTTTTTTTTACGCGAATGTTACACATTATAATGAAACTAATGTTACGGATTGTATCGTGGTTTATTTAATTATTTAACTAGCCCGACGTTTCAGGAGCTTTACATCAACCGTGGCCACAGTTGGACAGTCCACCCGTAAACGCTGTAAAGCTTCTGAAACGTCGGGCTATTTAAATAATAAAATTAACCGCGATACAATCCGTGAAAGTAGTTTTATTGTAATTATTAAAACTTACGTTGTGTATGCCGTAGCACCATTTGTGTAGTACATCCACATTGGATCATTACGACCGGGGAGCTAACTGTTGCTCAGATGACCAGTTGAAACATTTTAACGACTATCACGCCCATTATAATTCCAATAATTGCTGGGTAGACGAGACCAACAGCTCTGCTTTGTCGGAATCTCACAAACAACATGAAATATTAGCATGCCTATCACTTTGATAGGTTGTCATTTGATAAGTACTTTTGCAGTTGTGTCAGCCAGATTAAGCCGCAATGCAGGAAGCACTGAGAAGAATCTTATCTACGAGGGGTGATTAATAAGTATCCGAAACGACAAATAAAAACTTTAATAATCTATTGATAACAATTTTATTTTTCAACGTAGTTTTCTTCTACCTCGATGCATTTGGTCTCGCGCTTCTCCAATGGCGTTACACCGTTAGAGAAAACATTTTATTAAACTGATGAAATGTTTTCTCGAACCCCTCAGAATACTCGTCTACGACGACAGTGATTTCATCATTTAGTGAAAATATTCTGCAACCTAATCATTGAGATTCCATCTTGAGATTCGGGAATAAGTGGAACTCGCACGGGGCCAGACCTGGGGAATAGGGGGAATGCGGTAACAATTTGAACCGCAATTCATGGAGTTTCGCAACTGCAACCCTTGTGCACTCGCATAGGTGCGCTGTCGTGGTCTAATAAAACTTACTTTTTGGCTAAATTAAGCCGTTCCTTTCGAATTTCTTCACAAATTGTAGCAGCAAGCTTGCATAATATTGTTCATTCATCTATTGTTTTTCCTCATTGCAAATAACCCTTCTAGCATCCCAAAAACAGTCCCCATCATTGTGCCAGCCGTCAAAACCGTCTCTGCTTTGTATAATGTAAAACATTATCCCCGCACGAATTTAGTTTCTTTCTTTCCATTGTTGAGAAAATTTACGGCAGAGAAAATTCTAGGTCACCTAACACACATTTTATCAGATAGAATAAATTGAAATTTGGCGTTCTATTTTTAAAAAGATGATAGAACATAATGTAAGAAATTTTGTCTATGCCTATCTTTTTTAAGTTCGTCGTTTCGGTCAGTCGTATTAGTCAGCCTGGTAAAGTAAGTAATTACTTACTCTTATTTATTAGTATCATTGTTAATGTGCCTAATTAATCACTTTCGCTCGGTTGGACTATCAGAAGAGCAGCACAGGTGAATGTATGTGGAAATGCAATTCACGTAGCTGACATACACGCACACATTCACGCTCTCACACATTTAATATTAGTTTTAAATTATGTCTAGACTAGTTATTATGTCTAGCTAATACAATGTGCAATTTTAAACTCAGTGGGATCGAATTATGGAAGGGAAATAGCATAGCAGCACATCCATACACATATCTGGTATTGTTTGAATGTCTATGTGTGTTCTCAAAGCCAAGTTTCGTAGTACGACAGCAATCTTTAAAGAACCTAGCCAACTGCGCAAGACATTTTATAGTACAAGTGCATTCCATTTCCCGACCGTATAGAAATCAGGCACAGGCCTAATGGCATAATGCTCTCTTTGCACACGTGCGCGAAATGCCAAACACAGATGATATGCAGTCTATGTGTGTAACTGGACACATAAAATAGAAAGTTCTTACTAGTGTTCTTCTTATTGCACATTCAAAATATTTAAGCACGCCTATAGAAAGGTTCTAGATGTAAATTAAACACGATGTAAAATAACTAGATGTAAGTTATAAACATCGCAATGTTCTTTAACAAAAAGGTGTAAGTATTACTTATCCGCCACAGACGTTCTATTACAGATACGTAATGGCGAACGATTTCAGTTATATCAATTTAATATACGGATGAAACGAGGCCACATTTTCTCCTGTTATTTATAAAGGATAATAGGCGCCTGCGATCCAAGTGTCCACTATTACTGCGCCGTATATCATCGTAAGTACCAGCGCCATTTAGTGAGATATAATCTACACCTAGTACACCGTATTGGTTGTCTATTACCTGGTACTTTTTAACGTTGGAGAAACAATAAATATGTTTATTGATTTTCAAAGTATGTGCTAATTTTATTCTTAAATGACTAGAACATACGATTTCAAATCAAAACATAAGCATTCAAGCTGAAATATATTTTTTGTATATGAACGGGCTTGGTTCACCACAATTTCCTGCCGCGGCTATTCCTGTACGTCCAGGGACGACAGCGGCCGACACTTGTGATCTTCTATTAAATCAATGGATGAATCCTTAGGGAATTGCTAAAACTGGAGTAGGGAGAGATTCAAGATTAACACGCCAATCAAAGCCAAGACAGTGCAAGAGTGCAATGATTTATATGATCAAGAAAATAGATGATAGCCAAGTTAAGCCCAGGTGTTTGCTATTTTTTTAGGTGGTTGTATTAAATTAAGTAAGCATAAATGAATATACCGTCGCGTCTGTATGTTTCCTGTTCAAATGTTACTTCGCTTGGATTGCTTTTTACTGAGGGACCACTCTCTAGCATCTACATTACGATGTAGTTTCCATTTAACATTTCCCATATTATAGGTGTATTGCTATGTTCACTGCTACAGATTATTTTAATGGCGAACGGCTTAATATATTTTAATGGCGAAGCCAATTTAACCGAGAGGGATCTTTGCGCCCCTTTTATATAAAGAGGGGGCTTAAAGATCACGAAGAGGAATCGCTCTCGGTACCCCACTTAGAAGAAGAGGGGAGTTAAGAGCAACAGGAGGTGGCACTTTTGAGCACAGGGCAAGGGGCGAGGATGGGAACCTCAACCCATTGCACTGTCCCAAAGTCGGTGGGGTTGTCCTGTAGTATTGGGCAAACCTATCTGTGGAGGTGGAGTTGGTCCCCTAGGGCGCTGACTAGCCGTCGAAGTGCCTTGATGATTGTTGTTCCAGGGCACCTCACCAAGGGCGGCACTGATGGCACTCGCTATGGTTTTCGTGGTATACTATGATGTGCAACAGGGCCGGTGAAAAAAAAAGGTAAATGTTGTGTAGCGATTTGTCTTGGCCTTTACGCAGTTGCGTTTTACAATTACTTCGTTATATAATGTCTTCCCGTTTTAATGCTCATTAAAAAAGTATTGACTAAACTCCTTTAATGACTGTTGGCCGTTGGTATAACCACTATATCTTCATCTCCTTCAACCTAACCTTATCCCGTTTCTATATCAGATGACTGGGTTGGGTTCAGCTATATAATCTAGGGGATTTGACGAGGGCGCCAATTTCCAGACAGGGTACACCTATCTGACCTCTGGGAACCAACAGGGAAACCACTCCCAATCCTAGATAAGTTCAAATTTGAATAAACGGATCCGGGTTTCCTCGAGACGCTTTCCTCCACCACAGGAACACTAAGAAAAATTAAGTAAGAAAATCTCATTAGTACACGGCGGGGTTCGAACCTGGACCAACCGAGAGGAAGCCCGAAGCGCTAAACACTAGACCACTGAGGCTGAACTACCACAACCAGTCTGTCTAATATAATGTATGATCTCATTGCAGTCCTACTCGTAGTGTTTGTAACTCCACAGTAAATATATCACAATCAATAAACACCCAGATTCCTTTTTGATGACGATTTTTCGGATCTTCATTTGCTTTACTACCCGAAGTAATTTTTTTCATAGTATGAGGTCAAAAGCCAGTAGGAGCAATTTGACGAATATTGATGCCCTCAGACGTCCGCATCCGCTCGTTGAAATGATCCGCTCCTTTGACATCGCGTTTCATGTGGTTAATGTCATTCTGGTGGTCCACTAGAAGGGAGGACTAAACTCGTCTGCATGAGTATTACGCAGATGGCGTGGCGGTGGGGCTTAGTAGCCTGGGATGAACCCAGGCGAAGCCAATTGAACCAAGGGGGATCTATGCACCCCTCCTTTAAAAAGAGGGGCCTACAATCATGAGGCGGAAGCGCTCTCGGTACCCCTCTTATAAGAAGAGGGGACCAAAGAGCAATAGGAGAAGGCGCTTTTGCATACGGGGCAAGGGGTGAGGATGGGAACCTTACCCCATTGCACTGTCCCAAAGTCGGTGGGGGTTGTCCTGTAGTGCGGGGCAACCCCGTTTGTGGAGGTGGTGCCGTTCTCTTAGGGGGCCGACTAGCCGTCGAGGTGCCCTGATGATTTGCTGTTTCTGGACACTTCACCAAGGGTGGCACTGATGGCAATCGCTGTGGTTTTAATGATAAAGTCCGAAAGAGACGGCCACACTTAGCCAAAAAGAATGTTTTATTCCACCACGACAGCGCACCTGTGCACTCGTCAAGGGTTACGGTTGCCAAAATTGATGAATTTCGGTTCGAATTGTTATCGGTTCCCCCCCTATTCCCAAGATCTGGTAAGAGTTGGTAAATTTTTTAAGAGTATTAATTACGTTTAAATGATTGCAAACGAAAACTGAAAACCAGCTTCGCAAGCTTTTTCTTTTCGTCTACATCTGAAAGGGTACCTAACACTTGTTTACAAAAACTATAAATATTTACACCATGTTTAGAGAGTTCCTGCGGTTTGACTTTTCATGCTTTTCTTCTCTCTTTTGCTAAGTTGGAAAAAGTTGGATAAAAGGGCACTGCCACCACTTAAAATATATACACGGTACTGTCATCTATTGCATTTCGTCTAACTGAACTACACAATTAATTAATTTATTGTTAATTTTTTTATCGAATAAATAACGTAATTAAAAAAGACGAGTAATAAAAATAGTGATTATATTATAAAACTTTACTCATTTTCGTATTCAAAACATAAGTAATTCAATAAAAATATACCCGTATTTTATATGTGTTAAATAAAATAATACAAGTGCTTAATGAGCCGGACCGCGATCGGCACCTTAAATACTATGGAACGATCCATAATTATAACGGCACATAAATTTCCGTATAATTATTAACATTACATGACATGATGTTAAATTTAGTTTGAATTAGGAGCGAAACGATTATTATTTTGGAACTCTCATTATTTATAGCGGTCACGCAAAAATATTTGGGTTATATGCTTATTTTTTAATAAAAATATAAAGTAATATAACCATAAGAATTATTAAATACTATATAAAATAGTATAAAATATTTGTAATAACAAACAATATTCAATTAATTCGTATACAACAATTAAATTTCATATTTGCGAAATCCGATGCAGATGTATTGAAATTGAAAGCGAAATTTCAGGCCCGAAAAAATATAATATTCGTGACATTCAATTTTATATAACTAAAATCACTTCGTTATCATATTTGTCTAAATTAATTGCAGGTATAAACTAATTAATTTTCTGTATAGAAAGAAAACGAATTCGTGCCAACAAGCTACAGCTGTCCATAGACATCTACAACATCAAAAAGCAAAATTTTTCTTAAGACAGCTTTACAATTATGTTCTTAACTTGTAACTATTGTTTTGCAACTCTCACCCCACAAAATTTAATTTGTTTACATTTACATATTAAATAATGTTTGGAGTTATGATAGCTACTATTGCCCTAAAAGAGTGTCAAAATTTACGCAGCGAATATGATCAATTGGAATATTTCACTTACATTTTGATTCCGCAAACATTTGCGGTCAGTAAGTATGTCGAGGTAGAGTACAGACGAAATTCCACATCGGCGGCCATCTCATAAAATTCAGTCGTCGGAACGAGGGGAAAATTTTTATGAGGCGAGAGGAAAGATTCGTGTGTACCCATGGTCCCATGACGGGGAATCTTAAATGGCTTTTTTATTTATATCGTCGGCTAATGGTCGTCGTACGTGCCAGGTCCTCGCGTCGGGGTACAGTTATATCCGGAGCAGTCTTAAGAAATGTATCTTCAGCTACTAGTCTTTACAATTATTCATTTATTAAAAATAACATGTCACGGTGCTTAGCCGCGATGGGTACCCAAACTACTGAACCAATTTTGGGGAAATTTTGCATATGTGTGTTTGGTCAAATTTAAAATATAGTCTATGAGTGATTATTTTGTTAATATCGCTCGGTAGGTCGGTATTAACGGGTTTGCAAGTGAAAAAAAAAATGAATTATAAATATTTGTTTAAGTACTTGGAGCCATTCGGCGAACCAATCTGCACGATTAATGGTTATGTAGATCCGTTGTCATCCTTCATCCCATAAAACGTAATGGGCCACCGGTAACTCACAAAAATACACGATGATACTATGCGAGGTAGAGGTAACTTCCCGGTTGTGCAGATCCGATTCGGCAGCAATGCAGCTATCACATTATACTACTTGTTTGAATTATAGAACATTACAAAGATGTAGAAATGAATATCTTTACTCTTATAATCGTACAGTCTTTCTTGACAAATTTATAAGCCACATTTTTCCCTACTCAGTTGAATATAGCTTCGCCACTTTCAATGAGTATACAGTGTCAGTTTCACACATGGTATGGAAATATTGAATTAAATCCTATGTGCGTCAGCGCTGACACGTGGCTGGAGTTTACTCCATTGAAACGTAAAGAAGCGCAGTAATTCCTAAACAAGCGCAGTCAATCGTAAATGTTAATTAATATTTCACACGATTCCACTCGAAATGTTTTATTTATTGCAGACATTAAATGTCGTAAAAAGATCAAACTAATTCATCTCTCTGTCTGTCTCATGTGTGGCTAGTAGCGACGCATGGAAAGCGAATCATAAAACTGCGCAATTTTGAGTCTTTGCCGGAGTGACATCGCACATAAAGAGCAAAAGCTTTGTCTGTAAACTCTGCCGGTCCACACTTTGTGTTTCGCTGTCGTTAAGCACTCAGAGTAAGATAAATATCGAACTGCAAGTTAAAAGGTTAAAAGCTCGTAAAGTACTCGTCATGGCGCTTTATACATTGATACATAACTTAAGAGATAGTATTCTGAAATACTTTCCAGGTTAAACGCTTTTATTAAAACTGGTGATCGCACTAAGATCCAAATTCAATATCAATTATAAAACACTTTTTGCCATGCCTTACGCGCCTTCACCGGCCCTGGGTGGGGTCCAGTGGTGTGTGGGACTCGCGGCACATGATAGTGCCGAATACCCACAAAAACCACCGCGAGTGCCATCAGTGCCGCCCTTGGTGAGGTGCCCCGGAACAACAATCATTAGGGCACCTCGACGGCTAGTCAGCCCCCTCCACCAACCACTCCACCTCCACAGATGGGGTTGCCCAGCACTACAGGACAACCCACCGAATTTGGGACAGTGTAATTGAGTGAGGTTCCCATCCTCGCCCCTTGCCCCATGCGCAGAAGCGCCACCTCCTGTCGCTCTTAGGTACCCTCTTCTTATAAGAGGGCTACCGAGAACGATTCCTCCTCCTGATCTTGAAGCCCCCTCTTCTTATAAGAGAGGTGCAAAAATCCCCCTTCGGTTCAATTGGCTTCGCCTGGGTTCACCCCAGGCTATTAAGCCCCACCGCCACGACAAGGCTTGAACCATGGTGGGGATAGGTAAGATACCTCCTCCTCCTCCGTTAATCTACTATTGTATCAAATTTCATACTCCTCCACTGGCCCAATTATATAAAAATATTTGTTTCTTTTCTTAGATTATTAATATAATATCTAATCTTTTCATAAATATTGTAACAAAGAAAGAAATATTTTTATTGCAAATAACATTATTTCATTACCTTTACAGTGTGTTGGTTTAGTACACAAATATAAAACAATTACAAATATAAAAGCTTATTCGAAGTGGTCTTCATGGGCAATGAATTCAATTTTCAATGGCAATACAGTCCTTTAAACTTTGAGGCCAATTATCAAATGGGGCACGCTCTGTTTCAATGGGGAAATTGACTGCCAATCATATAGATTGTTTTAGGGACTCCTAATCATCATGGAGTATGAGCTGCTGTTCTGTCTAAAACTGACTAATCATAATCCAACGGACTAAGGTCGTGATGAATTGAAGGGTAGACTTCAGCTCTGATCAAGTCCGGAAAGTTCCTTCTAACCAAGATTAGGTGGATCGAGCTCTATGATCTGGTTCTGAGTCTTGGTGGAAGGACCATGCTTGGTTATTGAACGTGGTGATATTACTTAACTGCCCCCTCAAGAATGAAAGATGACATTATTGAGAATATAAGAGGAATGAAAATACCGGTGTTTTGATACAAATGTGGCTCAGTCACTCTTTCATAACGCCCACGTTGCGCTTGGATTGCCATTCGATCTTTAGCTGTGAAACAATTGCTATTCATAGAACTTTAGAAGTTATTCAAAATGGAACAAATTTGATAAAACACCTAATTTATACCAACTCCAAATCATGTTTAAAGGTTCTTCAAAAAATTAACGGAATGATTACTCATAACGAAAATTAAGAAAAGAAATCTCCATATCATAAAATATAACTTTGATATTAAATTGATTTGGATTCCCAGTTATCAAGAGATAATTGGAAATGAAAAGGCGGATATTGAAGCAAAAGATGCAACTAATATAATGCGGATGGATAAATCAGTTAAAGCAAGTCAATCCGAAATTAAAAAGCCTTTGAAACTAGCAATTAAAAAGAGTTGTGACAAAAATTGGATATCAGGGAACACAAGTAAATTAACTGCTATAAGAATTTCTATTTTTGATATAGTGGTATATAATTTTTTATGACTGAACTTCATACGAACATACTTTTATTAATGTTAGCCTATCATGTCCCATTGCTAAGTAATGACTTCGCTACTTTCTTTCCGCGCCTCTCTAGAGCCAGATTGTACCAATCCTTTAGAAATGAGTCCTGCTCATCTCTTCACCGATGGCGGAGTCTGCAGCGTGGAAGTCCAGCATTCTGAGCGGTCCAATCATACCATTGGTCCTGAAATCTTCACATATACGGCAGACGTGGCTGGCCTCGTCCCACTTAAACATGGCATCCTTCCAAGTGACATCCGTCACTCCTTTCTTTTGGAACGTCTCACAGTTTTCGTGAACCGGCCTACCAATTTGATAACCAGAATTCTTATCTCCATGGATCACTGGCAGATTATTTTCAGTGGACACCAGAGAGAGGTCATCCTAACACCTTTTAAAAACGGACAAAATGTACCTAGTATTTTATTGTAAGTTAATATTCGTTCAAATAGGCTAATTTTATTACATTAGGTGTTAAAAATTATTTCCACAAACATTAGTTATACCTACAATTAGTGTAACACTAATTAGTTCGATACTGTTTTACAAGTCTATCTCAAAACAGTTGCCGAAATAATAAAGTATGATATGTTAAATGTTAAATATTAAAGTGTAAAGCAATCAAATAAATGTATAAGAAAACATCATAAAAATAAATATTAGCATAAATTAGAAGATTTAATACAAGGTTTTATTTATATGTAGATACTAGAGGTCCGTCGCGCCTTTGCTCGCGAATAGGGTACAGCTTACTAGTTTTAGTAAAAGTGTCCTTATCTCTAAACTCTTCAATATACCGATGAAGGTTCCATCATAAATACTTGGTACGGCCTTCCCAGAGATTATATCGTGAAAAAACATATACCTGGCTGATTAATAACTGACCGAAACGACGAACCCAAAAAACAAAAGATATGCAAACAAAATGAATTACATTATACTCTATCATCTTGTTGAAATTGATGAATTTTTTCGAACTGATAGAATTTTTGTGAACCTAGAACTTTCTCTGTCGTAAATTTTCTCAACAATGGAAAAACGAAATTCGTGCTGTGATAAAGTTTTACGTTTAAAAAGGGAAAGAAAGCAACCCGGATTACAGTCAAGCTAGACAGTGTTTTAGGTAATACAGTTCCTAAATGAAGTACAATTCACACCTGGGTAATTGATTTTAGACACGGAACACAGAGTTGGGAAGACGTTAACAGGTCTGGCCGTCCAAATGAAGTCACGAATCCGACCATGATCAAAAAGATTAAAAAAATCGTTTCGAATGATCAGCGCCTAAACTTGCGGCAGATAGCAGAAATGGTAATCATTTCCTCTGAACGTCAATTTAACATTTTGTATCATATTGGTCCAGACGTTAAAAAGACGAATGAAAAAGCTTTGCTCGAGATGGGTGCCGCGTTTGCTCACTGTTAACGAAAAGCAACGTCGAGCGGACGATTTGTTGGAGTGTTTGACGCTGTTTAAGCGTGATACTTACAAATAGAAGTATTATCAAATATAAGTTTTATTCACAAAATAGGATCATAATAAGGTCGTAATGTAGAGATGTGTGTCTATATAAGTGTGTATAAAGAGAACCCGGCTGTGCAAAACTCGGGAGGAGACGGCCACCAAGAAACATTTCTGGGACTCAACATTTACTCGCGAATTTTAATGAGATTGAAAACGATTTCATTAGGTTAACGAATTTTAAGATATTCATAAGCACTTCTATTACATTAATTGCTAATAAAACAAAGCGCAAGACATTTTTACTTTGTTTGTCTTAAGAAAGTTTGAAGCTACAAGTTGGCTTTGATAAAATACTTATGCATTTGAAATTGAAATAAATGAGTTGCGATAAAACATAACGTATATTGCATTAGGGAAATAGAAATGTAGAAATTGTGTTGGAAACCATTAACCATTGATCATTGGTATAACAGATTGATACGCAGAAACATAAAAATATAATTCCGAAAAGGTTTTATCACTCATAATACAAATATCATGGCTGTTATTAAACACCGGAGCGGTGTAGAGGGGGTATTATGTGATGGTAGGTGTTCACCTAATGTTTCGTACTATCTAATGGCTAGTAGCGACTTAGCCTGGCTTCGAACGTGAAAGATTCGTATATTTAAACCTCTCTTGGAAATCACGCTGACCATGGGTGTAAACCGCATGAAGATCCATTCTGAAGATTTTGACAAAATCAGACATATACACAAGCAGACGTTCTAGACTATGTTTTATAATAAGTAATTGAGTATAAAGGGGTAATGCGAAACGAATCGTCAGAGTTTTTCGATGACTACTGAAGCTTTTAAACATCTCATTAAATATAATGTAATTGCCCCTTCTTATGTGTAATTTTTGCAAATTACCCAAAAACTATTCTTCACATGATAACAAACAAATTTGTTGATAAAAAAGAGCTAACCACCAATTAAATTGTTCGATGTAAACACATGGTGTGAGGATTCAGATGTCATTAGTATAGTTATCAGATGCATGTGTGAATACAATTGAAGAAAAAAAGACTTTTACTTTTTTATGTTGATATGGAGAAATGCACTTACGCATCATCGTTAGCGCTGGATGGGGTCCAGGGAAAGCTCTGCAAGGAGTGGCGTGTAAAGCTCGTAGCACGTTATAGTACTGAATACTCACTAAAACCACCGCGAACGTAATCAGTGCCGCCATTGGTGGGCTGCCGTGGAACTACAAGTCATCAGGGCACCTCGACGGCTAGGCAGTACCTAAGGATTGCTCCGCACAACCTCTCACACTATTGTCCACACCGCCACATTTGATACCGTGCAATGGTGTGAGATTCCTATCATCGCCCCTAGCTCAGCGCGTAAAAGCGTCTCCTCTTCCTGCTCTTTAGACTTCTTATAAGAGGGGTAAAAAGATCGCTTCCTTCTCCTGCTCTTATACCACCGCCACTACAAGGCTCTATCAATCAAGGATAATAAAGGCATAAGTTGATGATTACCGTAGTCTTCGCTTTGCTCAAAACGAGACATGTTTCAAAATCGAATAACTGGTAGGCCGTACCTGCTTATGCGTAGTAGTTTCGACGACAGGCTGGCACAGTTGGTAACGTTGCGGCTACTCCGCGTGTTACGCCAGAGGTCGCGGGTTTGAATCTCGCCTAGGTCATGTATAATTTATATGTTTTATGTGTATATGTATTTCTATAACAAAAATCTTAAATATGTAATTACCTAAATAAATAATATATCCAATATATTTTTGTTGTGTAGTACCTGTATACCAAGTCCTTAGGGTACTTGCGACAGGACTAGACCAATATGGTGCAATAAGCCCACAGAGTTACTTTTATTATAATTATTATTTGTTTGAAGTTCTGATGATGATTACCACGAGATAACAACCAGGAAACATCAAGCACCACAATGTATTCGTAAATTGTAAACTTGTTATATCTCGTATGCTAATACGATCGCGAAGTTTGCCCCTGCACCGGGCGAGGAGGACGAGAGAGAAAAGACAAACAACGCGTTGTATATTTTTTTCATGAATATCTCATAGAGGAATGCGAATCAGATGAAGTAAAGTAAATTGTACTGAAAAGTGTTGGTTTTCTTCTCGAATTATTGAGGGATAAACGAGCACTCGGGGACTTTTATATACGGAGAATAACTAGCGACGCCCTTAGAGACCCGCATGGTAATAATGTCGTCTAAATCATATTTAGACCACGGCAGTCATCTCTACAGAGACTTTGCCAACTACGCAGGACATTATAGTGCACAAATGTATGCAGCATCAAGTCCCCGTTCGTTCGTAAGTCGTTCTCACATTCGCAATACAACAGGACCGTAGAGAAATCAGGCGCATGACCCACGGCCTAACGTGCTCTCCGAGGTATGGTGGGTGTATCACCGCTGTCGTCCTTCGACTTTGGACTGTAATTACAAATTGAAAAATCCAAATAATACTTTGTACCTACCCGGACCAAAGTGTTATCACACTAATAGGACCGGACTGGACCTCACGACTGTGATTGAATGCGCTTACCTCTAGACCACAATGTCGTCAACAGCGAAGCTGTCACTTTGCGCCGGTATCATGTCAGCGAGAGGTACCTTCCCAATCCAACAAGGTTGCAATACATGCTGTATTGCTACTAAAAAGTTAAATTTGTTTGAGTGGGAACATTTTAATTATACATGAACCAATATCATACAAGTACTTGAAGGTGATTGACCATGGCTATTTATATGCCTTATTGTAACAGCCAGATGTTAAAGTATCAAGGAAGGAACATCCAACACGTAATACGGAAAATGATTTACGAGCTTTAATCTCTACGTGAATCAAGAAAAGTATAACAAATCTTTCGAACTTGTAATAAACCTGAGTCATATTTTATGAGAGATTGTAAAGGATGGAGCTTTTGTTCCATCGTGTTTCAGGCTCAAACGACTGGGGACCACTCGCTTACACGATACCGCCGCAATGTGAATTATGCTATCGTGTTACGTGCGGTGACACCGACAGCTGTTTTTTTTTTTTACGAGACGGGGCAAACTTGCAGGCGGGTTATGACTACCGCAGCCTATAAACATTTGCGAAACTATGCGTATTGCAGACTCGTTGCCGGCCCTTAAGGAATAGATGTCCTATTTCCTTGAAGACGTCTAAGTCGTATCAGATCAAAACTACCCAGGGAGGCAGAAGGTTCCACAGTACAGTTGCTGTAAAAATGGCATCTAAACCACACTTTTGTGGATTTACGGACATTGAGGTGATGGGCGTAGAACTTAGAATACTGTCGCGATGTCCGAAGATGGAATTCTGCTACTGGTATTAAGCCGAACGAACCTCTTCGTAGGACCATAGAATCGAGCTGTTCGGAAATAAATTGGTATTCCCTAATAATATTAAAAAATAATAACTTTGCTTTCCCTGTCAAATAACCGCGAAGCTGAACGTTACTCGATATGTTGATACCAAGTATTCTGATACTAGCTGAGGCCGATATGTCCTTTAGGGGTTAAATTGGGTTAAATTTAGTCGGCCCTATTCGAAGACTTTGAATAACGAATCCTCGAATTCAGGCACAAGCTTGTTCCGATGTCCGTTCACATGTTCCCAGGAAATATTGGCACGGCCAGTGCACAAATCATCCCCAGTGTCATCACCTGCGTTGCAATGACGACCACTAGTTTGCAACATGTTATTGATATGCAGAAGAAACATGAGACAGAACACAGCCTTAGGGAACACCAGCGTTGACAAATTTAAGGGTACATATATATATATATATATATATATATATATATCCTCCTGATCCAATCGCATAATTTCCCGGGAAGTCCGTATGAGTAAAGCTTTGAAAGGAGCGCTTTGAGTTTTTACAAAAACAAGAGTTTCCTGTGGTCCAACGGAGGGAAGTGGCGAAGAGGCAACACCCTTCCTGCTCCCAGTGGGCTACCAGGAATTAACTACCCTCACGAAGCGCTGAAGAGAAGCCCATGACGCCGTTTATGCAAGCGACAGTTACCGCCCCGTGCCGGCCCAATTTGGCAGTAGCGCAGAAATTATACTGTCTATTGGATTAAATATTACTAGAAATAAACAGGTCAATTGTGTAAATATTATACGTTATCTAACAACAAAACCGCCGTATATTTCAGAGCACAATGTACCCTCGTGACGAGCTTCTGCTCAAGAGTACTAATTTGGAGCCAGCCTGATTACACATTTCATGCAACAATTTCATATGAATTACAACATAATCATGAATGCAAATAAAATATGACTTAAACATCATATAGCGAACTAAATTTATTCCTCACATGCTTTTTAAGCTATCATCACATAGCGAACAAAATTTATTCCTCACATGCTTTTTAAGCTATCATCACATAGCGAACTAAATTTATTCCTCACATGCTTTTTAAGCTATCATCTCTGTATCAAAGCAAGTTATTAGCATTCGCAGAAAATTGTGCTCGGAATTTGAGAACAGTTAACGTCATCCTTGTCATCGTATCGTAAAAGGAGCACAGGTATTTATCCATTGGTGCCAAATAGGACCAGCATGACCGGAGAGGTAACACAAATATAGAAAATATATATGTAGAGGTAGTGTCATGCTGCGTAGGAGATGGTAGTGCCATGCATAGTGCATGAAACTGCATCCTCCTATGGAACGGAATTGAGCCGGCATACATCTCGCTCACGTAATACCGCTGTAAAGCGACATCTTCAGTTTCGCGCTGAGTGCGGTTTGTGAGTAGCCGATGGCCCATTGATTTGGTGGAGGGCAACACATCGTCATAGTCATTATGTGGATTTTCATGAGCGTCGGTAGTCGTAAAAAGGCAGCGATTTTTCGTTTGCCCCCTGTTCTATAAAAAAAATGTTCTTATTCAGAAACGGAACTAGTAAAAAAAGTAATTATTATATAAAAAAAGAAAAAGCAAATCTGTTTGATTGATCCTCGCCTCGAGAAGATGGATCAGAATTAATGTGTCTTTATGAAATTTATTTGGCATAAATTACGAGTAAGCTCCTGAGCTTGCTATATTTATGTGGATTTCAATATGAGATTGTGAAATAGTATCTCCTACAATGAACTCAAAACAAGGTCAAGTTTTAGCGTGGTAATTGGTATAACTATTCGACCGAAAGGTACATATTATTCAATAATTTGACATCTCATCACATCTGACAAAACCCAGATAAATGTTGTTTAGTTATGTTATGTTGTTAAAATTTGTTACATGTCTTAATTAGTTGCAATATATTATGCTCATATATCTAAAGAAGTAAAGTAAGAAACTATATTTCTACATTAACAAAATAATACGTTCCGTTCCACAATCAAATATATTTTACTAGCAATCCAACTCGGCTTCGTTCGTGAATAACAGGAGCCAAATTATACACAAAATTCTAAATCTTCCTCAGCAATCACTCTACTCATATGTAAGAACTGTGTGAAAATACGTACAACAGATTTTGAGAGAATTAATCACATACAGACAGACAGCACAGAAAAACTGACCAAAACTAAGTATTACGTAAGCGCGAGGCACCTCCCCGGTCGTGACGGTTCACTTCGGCTGCAATAAGTTCGCAGTATTGTGTCACAAAATATATCACGGTATTTATAAAATGAGGGTCTTATTTTATAAAATGAGGGTCTTATTTTATAAATACCGTGATATATTTTGTGACACAATACTGCGAACTTATTGCAGCCGAAGTGAACCGTCACGACCGGGGAGGTGCCTCGCGCTTACGTAATACTTAGTTTTGGTCAGTTTTTCTGTGGCATGTAAAAACAACCCAAAATGATAGCTTTTCTGTCACATTTCGAACGGTTCGTGAGTTTCCAGTTACTAAAAGTTTCCCATTAACAAAAGTCCACAACCAAACCAAATTTTAATCTTAAAGTACATAACTGCAGTCACTTGCCATGCTCCTGTGCTTATATCACTATATCGACACATATTAAATATCTTGGTGTAGTGAAAGACCAACATCTGAGGTGGTCGGACCACATAGAACTCTCTATTTTTTTTTAAGGAGCGGATTCGAAGACTAATGAGGGTGTTCAGAAGACTGAAACAAGTCGCTAAAAAGAAATCCTAGTTAATACTTATAAAATATTAGCTCAATGAGTTATAAGCTACTGTATACCCGTATGGGGAGGTGCTCCAAAAACACAAATTATTCTGCTTGAAAGAGCCCAGAGATCTCTTTTAAAGGTTATATTCAATAAAAAACTGCGCTACTTAACCTTTTATTTATACAAATCGTGTGAACTTTTAACTATCCGCCAAATTTATATGCTAATTTGTTTTCTAAGAAACCATGGAACGGTGACCTATCCAGATCAAAGAACGAACAGAAGAAATGCTAACATATGTCCAATCCCAAAGTGTAAAACAAACTTTACTTCAATCACTTGTACAATAAAGTGTCAATAAAGGTCAAAAACAATTTTTATTTCAATCACTTGTACAATAAAGTGAATACTAGAATCAAAATATACCCTATGACACGTTATAAAGTTAAATTTTGCATTACAAAACACACACACACACACACACACACACACACACACACACACACACACACACACACACACACACACACACACACACACACACACACACACACACACACACACAAACACCCACACACATACACACACACGCACACACACACACACCCACACGCGTGAACGCATACACACAAACACACACAAAATTGCATGTATTTTATTCTTATTAGGACTTTATTTTCTTGTTTTGTTATATAACTAATATCGCCATGTGGGGGAGCGGGGCACCCAGTAATACAGGTCATCAACCTAGTACAGAGGCCCCTACCATTAGTGTGTAACATATTTCTTTTTTAATTCCTTCCATATTTTCGTCCCAATGTTGAATTATTATGTCATGAACTTCCAAGTTACTGCTGCTGCCAGCATCTGTATTGCGGGTCACATATCTGCCGGGACCCCGTAAACGTTGTACCACTCGCATAAACATTCGGTCATTGGAAGTAATATGTTCATCACTCCTATGACCAAAATACTCCTTATAAAAGCACAAGGATTCACTGCAATTACTTCGAGCCATCCCATAGGCCAAAATCATGTCAGTATATGACACACACAATATGACTTGCTCAAAACACGATACTCACACTCCACTTTACTCCCGGATGGATTGTTCTTCAGTCCTTATATTCCATATTTGAAGAATATAGTGCATAATAAACAAACAGAAAAGGTTAAAAGGAGTGGAGCTCTTAAAAGAAACACATAATCAATAAGACTCCCATTCTCTTGGCTTCATAAGCCAACTAAAGTCAGGCAAGATATAGACACAGTTACAATTAAATAGAATTTAACATCAAAAACATGGCGTCGGCAAGAAGTCATGAACTCATCATTTTGATGAAATATTAATTCGTGCATTGTGACAGGAATATGTAGGTTAACGCTTGAAAGGTCGATGAGCTTCAAGAATCACAAAGATAACGTTCTGAAAAAGGCAAGGCATGTCCTTTACAAACTATATCCTTTCATAAACAAAAAGAGCGAAATGGCGTACAGACATAAGCTTACTTTGTACACTACATGCATATGACCGATCATGTCCTACTGCAGCGTAGCAAAAAGTTTGCAGAAAATGCAAAATAGATTCTTACGCATGGCCACCGGATGCCCGTGTTACATAAGAAACTACCTACTTTACGACTTTCACTTAACATAGATAAAAGGACACTTCAAGGAGCTGTCTCAAAATTTCTTTGACCGTTTTCTAATAACCGATTCCCGTTACCGTCGGCCGGAACATGTACTGCACGACGCCGACGACGTGATAGCCATAGTTGCTAAGTCCGCCCTTGGCCACAAACAAATACACACCATGACATGCATCCACAGTAAAATGTCAATAGGGCCAACTAATGGACAGCACTTTTTAGTCGGTAA
This sequence comes from Eumaeus atala, assembly GCA_017140195.1. Lineage (NCBI taxonomy): Eukaryota > Metazoa > Arthropoda > Insecta > Lepidoptera > Lycaenidae > Eumaeus > Eumaeus atala. The sequence goes on along the minus strand of JAFELO010000650.1, from coordinate 463,377 downwards.
TAAATAGCTTCACGGCCTGAGCCCGACACACACTTCAGGCCCCCCTTTTGTCTGCTGGATGGTGCGTAAATGGATTTTTCCTGCTAGAACCAATGCTATAGACACCGCTCGTACCAGTCGAGTGATGAAACCTTACATATAGTGACACAGTTATAACACGTATGACTGACAGAATGACAAACTCACATACACACACCGCTTACAGAAACGAGCCCGGGTATGTATCCGTAAGTTGACAGGCTTCGATTTGTAGAGATAAAATAACGCGAATTTGGAGAGCTCTAATAATTTATTAAAATAAAATTACTTTTACGGATTTTATCGCGGTTTATTAAATTATTTATGTAGCCCGACGTTTCAGAAGCTTTACAGCAACCATGGTCACGGGTGGACTGAGATGACAGATGCCCTGATGTACCAAGTTTTAAAAGTACCCGAAGAATTATAGTTTTGGTTAATTATAGCTCTAATAATAATAAATAAATCAAGAACAGGGTTTTTGCTGATTTCTAGCGCAAATCAACCATCTCGTCACAGGGAGGGGCGGGGAGGCCGGCCTCCTCTGATAAGAGAAACAATAAACGAGCTCAGTTATCCTTACCTACGCCACCGCAGAGTAAAACGGCATCTACCCTGCGCCCTCCCGCGTATGGGGAGGGGGACCGTCTTCTCCTTCTCGATCCCAAAAGTAATTACTATAGGGTACGCCCAACCCGTTGCATCTCTTCCCGTCTGCGCGAAAAGAGGGGGGTCGGTCCCCCTCTCGTCCAGCTAAACCTGAAGACACAAAAGTCTTCACTAGTCAGTTGAAATATAGAGGCTAGTCAAAGCGCCACCAACCTGCAAAACGAATCCGCAAACAAACAGTGCTTGATAATAAGACAGAATGAATACCTCCTGGTAGCTGCAGGGAGTATCGGACAGCTACTAGATAAAGCGTCATACCCTCACTTTTTACTAGCCCTAATTAAAAACTGTATTGATTCCATTGCCTTTTTCCTCGTACTATTTTAGGTTTGTTCTTAATTGTGAATGTCGAGAGACAATGATTAAAAAAATGTATTTGAAAATCTAATTAAACTGTAACAATCCTTAACCTCCAGAAGTCCTTTTATTTTAATTAAAACTGTCACATATAAAAAATTTGTTCTAAATTGTAAATATTTAACGCCCAACTCCTTTTATAGAATTATAATTTGCCACAACGTCGTAAAATTAATGTCGGTACATTCTATTTGTTCCAATAAAATGGGCGGATTACGCACGTGGTTTCTCGTGGCCGTTGGATGTGGAAAGAGGAAGGAGTGCAACACGTCTATATAAATATTGCGCAGATGTCTACGGGCGGCGTTAGCCATCATTAAAGGCTCAATATATAGAAAGGTTGAATTTCCTGAAATAGCGGTTTCGTCTTAAGGCGGTCGTAATAAAGTGGTGATTGATAACTCTAGATCGTTAACTATAAAAATCAAATGACGTGGTATCCTAGAGATGGTGACAAAGGAACGTCCCTTTGGTTGACAATGTATGCGTTCCAGTGAATTCATTCATCACTGTATTGCTAGCGTTTTATGAGAGCTCTGCTAACTTCTGAAACAGTATAAAAATAATCAATATCATAACACAATCAATATTACAAGTATCAATATAAGGTTCTCGTGTCAAAATTTTAGTAACTTTACTTCACCCAAACAGCCTTACGGATTTTTAGCTAATTTTATATACACATTCAGAAGATCTGAAAATCTACTATTATCGATTTTTCATACCAAGCGATCAATTAGGTCTGTTCACGCAACTCGGCAAAACAACGTATGCTGGGTCAGCTAGTATTGATATAAAAGTCTTCCGTTGCTGAGTGATTGATTGACTCACTGACAGACAACGCACATCCGAAGCTACTGTATGCTGTAATATTATATTTAAGTTCGCGGTGTAACCCACACTATTCCAAGGGAAACTTTGAATTCTCTCAGGTTTCTGAAAGTATAACCGTGGTAATTCTAATAGATTTCTATGTCTGCGATACTTCTTTCAAATATTTTAAATAGTTTTTGCGTGACGAAATACCAAACAAAGAAACAAACTTTTGCATTTAAAGTATTAACAGGAATTTGAATAATTAAATTGTCAATTATGTGAATCAAGATTATATTAATTCTTATAGAGTTTAAAATACTCGACTTCAATAACGTAAATGTCCCTATTAGGGAAAGTGTACCGTAAATAGAAGTTTTATTATTATTCATAAAAATAATAATTTAT